>JAREIK010001776.1:56587-139117 GCA_029783825.1 Sapria himalayana
TTAAAATATAATTACAAAACTGAAAATGATTCAGAAACAAGCAAAATATATTACTATATAATATTTTTTTGTTTTAATTTTTTTCTTCTTTTATTAAGTTTATCTATTATTTTTTTTGTTGAAAAATATTTATATAAATTATATTTATATAACTTATAATATATTTGTAATTAATATTTATATAAAATAAACAATAAATAATTAAAATGAATATTAAAAATTATAAGAAAAAAAATAAAAATGAGATTTATTATTTATTATTTTTATATACATGTTAAAAAATTTATCTATTTAGGGTTTTCAAGATTTGGAAATTATTGATTTAAGTATTTTGGCATTTAATGGTTTATAGTTTTATTCAAACAATGAAATAACAAAAATTTATTTTGATATTTTTTTAAGTTTTCAACGGTTATGACATTTGAAAATATAATAATTTAAAAAATTTTTAAAAATGTGAATACAATATTTAGTAATATATATATTATAACTATATATTAATATAAACTGAATATAACAATGTATTGATAAATATTATATCAATTATCAAAAAATAAATTAATAAACGATTATAATATGATAGATATAAATTAATAGTATATTTAAAAAACCTAAAATGATTTAAAATCAAAGTTAAATTTATTATTAAAAAATAATTTTTTGTATTTTGCATCATTTTATAAGCTTATATGTTTTTTGATGAAAAATATATTATTTAAATTATATTTGTATCACTTCATAATTTATTTTGTAATTAATATTTCTATAAATTATTTAAATTATATTTAAGTTTACGAGTTTAAAGGTTTAAGTATTTAGGGGCGTCAGGGGTTTAAGAGTTTAGATATTTATGTATTTAGGCATTTAATCGTTTATAAGTTTTATTTAAACAATGATATAACAAAAAAAATTATTTTTGTTTTTTTTCTCATTTTGAAGGTTATAAACTTTGAAAATATAATCAATTTTTTATTTTTTTTTATATGTGAATACTATATTTAGTTATGATAATATTAATAATTTTATATCATGTTAATTCAATATAAACAATTATATTGAAATATATTATATTAATGATCATAAAATAAATTAAATAACTATTATTAAAAAGATAGATATTATTTTAACATATATTGCAAAATGTAAATTTATTCAAAATCAAAGTAAAATATATTACAAAATAATACTTTCTTTGATGTTTGCTCTTTTTATCAGTTTATATTTTTGTTATTAAAAGTAAATTATTTAAATTATATTTGTCTTCCTCATATTAATTTTTAATTTATAATTCTATAAAAATAAAACTAATACATAATTAAACTGAATTTTTAAATTTATAAGAATAAAAATAAATTAGAGATTTATTATTTATTATTCAGGACATACTAGTTTAATTGGTTTAAGTATTTAGGTATTTTGAGGTTTAGTGATTTAAGTGTTTAGGCCTTAAGTATTGATAGTTTTTATTTAAAGGAATAAAAAAATAAAAAATTTAATTTTTTGATTTTTTTTAAAATTTTGAAGGTTTAACCTTTGAAATATAATAATTTATATTTTTTTTAAAAGTGAATAAATATTTAGTTATAATATTCTTAATAATTATATATAATGTAAACTTAATATAAATAATTTTATTAATAGATATTATAATAATGATCAATAAAAAATTAATAAACTATTATTAATAAGAATGATATAATTTAAATATAATTGCATAAACTAAAATGATTCAAAATCAAATAAAATATATTACAAACTAATAAATTTTGTTTTTAAAATTTTGCCTCTTTTTATAAAGCATATATTTTTTTGATAAAAAAAATTATTTAAAATAGATCTGTCTCAATAATAATTTATTTTGTATTTAATATTTCTATAAAAATAAACTGAAAAATAATTAAAATAAAAATTTAAAATTACACTTAATAAAAATTAAAATGAGATTTATGATTTATTATAATGTATACCAATTTAATAGTTTAAGTATTTAGAAGTTTTGTCATTTAGGAGTTTAGCGATTTATATTTTTAGGAATTTAGTGGTTTATAGGTTTTATTTAAACAATAAAATAAAAAAAAAAATTTGTAATTTTTGTCATTTCACATGTTATAACCTTTGAAAATATAATAATATTAAAATTTTTGAAATGTGAATACAATATTTAGTTATAATAATATTAATAATTATATATCATATAAATTCAATATAAACAATTTTATTGATAAATATTATAATAATGATCAAAAATTAAATTAATAAACTATAAATAATAAGATACATATTAATTAAAAAATATTTACAAAACCCAAATTTATTCAAAATTAAAGTAATATATATTACTGGATAATAATTTTTAATTTTAAAATTTTACTTTTTTTATAAGCATATATATTTTTTTGATTAAAAATAAATTATTTAAATTATATTTGTAGCATTCATAATTTATTTTGTAATAAATATTTCTATAAAATAAACTTTTAAATAATTAAAATAAATATTTAAAATAATAATAAATTGAAATAAAAATTAGATTTTTTAATTATTAATAAGTATATAGCAGTTTAATGGTTTATTTATTTTGGCATTATGGGCATTAGGAGTTTACTAATTTTAATGTCTATGCATTTAGTGGTTTATAGGTTTTATTAAAAAATTAAAATATCAAATTATTAATCTTTTTATTTTTTGATATTTTCAAAGGTTATAACAATTAAAAATATAATAATTTTTAAATATTTATCAAATGTGAATTCAATATTTAGTTATAATAATCATTATATTTATATATCATATAAATTCAATATAAATAATATTGTTGATAAATATTCTATAAATGATCAAAAAATAAATTAATAATCTATTATTAATAAGATAGATATCAATTAAAATATAATAAAAAAACCTAAAATGAATCAGAAGAAATCAAAATATATTACTATATAATAATTTGTTGTTTTGAAATTTTATTTTCTTTTAATAAGTTTATCCATATTTTTTTGCTGAAAATTAATTTATATAAATTATATTTGTCTAACTCATAATTTATTTTTTAATTAATATTTATATAAAAATAAACAAATAAATAATTAAAATGAATATTTAAAATTTTAATGAAAAAATAATATTTAGATTTATTTTTTATTATTTTGGGTATACCAGTTTAATATTTTAAGTATTTAGAGGTTTTTTCGGTTATGACTTTATAGATTTTGTTTTTAGGCATTTAGTGATTTGTAGGTTTTATTTAAACAATGAAATAATAAAAAAATAATTTAGTATTATTTTAAAATATATTATTTTAAAATAATTTAGTGATTTGTAGGTTTTTAGGCATTTAGTGATTTGTAGGTTTTGAAAATATAATAATTTTAAAATTTTTAAAAAATATGAATATAATATTTAGTATTATTAATCATTATAATTATATATAATATAATCTAAATATAAACAATTTTATTGATAGATATGATATCAATTATCAAAAAATAAATTAATATGGTATTATTAATTTAATAGATATAAATTAAAATATAATTCCAAAAAATATTCAAAATCCAAATAAAATTTATGACTAAATAATAATTTTTTTTAAAGTTTTTGCTTCTTTTTATAAGCTTATATTTTTTTTGATGAAAAATAATTTATTTAATTTATATTTGTATCAATCATAAGTTATTTTGTAATTAATATAGTAATAAATTATTTAAATTATATTTAAGGTATACGAGTTTAAAGGTTTAAGTATTTAGGGGCTTTTGTCTTTAGGAGTTAAGAGGTTTAAGTGTTTAGGGATTTAGTGGTTTATTAGTTTTATTTAAACAATGATATAACAAAAAATTTATTTTTATTATTTTTTTAATTTTTGAAGGTTATAACCTTTGAAAATATATTAATTTTTAAATTTTCTTCAAATGTAAATATAATATTTAGTTATAATAATCTTAATAATTATAAGTCATTTAAATTCAATATAAATAATTACATTGCTAGATATTATAATAATGATCAAAAAAAATTAATAAACTTTTATTAATAAGTTAGATATTAATTAAAATATATTTGCAAAACCTAAATTTATTCAAAATCAAAGTAAGAAATATTACTTAATAATAATTTTTTTAATGTTTTGCTTTTTTTATAACTTTATATTTTTGTTATTATAAATAAATTATTTAAAGTAATTTGTCTTACTCATAATTTATTTTGTAATTTATAATTCTATAATAATAAACTAATAAATAATTAAAATAATTATTTAAAATTATAATGAATACAAATAAAATTGAAATTTATTATTTATTATTCAGGATATACCGGTTTAATGGTTTTAGTATTTAGGTGTTTTTGGGTTTAGGAGTTTAGTGATTTAAGTGTTTAGACCTTTAGTGATTTATAGTTATTATCTAAAGAATTAAAAAACAAAAAATTTAATTTTTTGATTTTTATAAATTTTGAAAGTTGTAACCTTTGAAAATATAATAATTTTAAATTTTTTTAAATGTGTATATAATATTTAGTTATAATAATCTTAATAATTATATATAATATAAACTAAATATAAATAATTTTATTAATAGATATTATAATAATGATCAATAAATAAATTAATAAACTAGTATTAATAAGAATGCTTAAATTAAAATATAATTGTAGAATCTAATATGATTCAAAATCAAAATAAGATATATTACAATATAATAATTTTTATTTTTAAAATTTTGCTTCATTTTATAAGCATATATATTTTTTTGATGAAAAATAAATTATTTAATTATATTTGTATCACTCATAAGTTATTTTCTAATTAATATTGTTATAAATTATTTAAATTATATTTAAGGTTTACGAGTTTAAAGGTTTAAGTATTTAGGGGCTTTTGTGTTTAAAAGTTTAGAGGTTTAAGTATTTAGACATTTAGTGGTTTATTAGTTTTATTTAAACAATGATATAACAAAAAATTTATTTTTATTATTTTTTTAATTTTTGAAGGTTATAACCTTTGAAAATATAATAATTTTTAAATTTTCTTCAAATGTAAATATAATATTTAGTTATAATAATCTTAATAATTATAAGTCATTTAAATTCAATATAAATAATTACATTGCTAGATATTATAATAATGATCAAAAAAAAATTAATAAACTTTATTAATAAGTTAGATATTAATTAAAATATATTTGCAAAACCTAAATTTATTCAAAATCAAAGTAAGAAATATTACTTAATAATAATTTTTTTAATGTTTTGCTTTTTTTATAACTTTATATTTTTGTTATTATAAATAAATTATTTAAAGTAATTTGTCTTACTCATAATTTATTTTGTAATTTATAATTCTATAATAATAAACTAATAAATAATTAAAATAATTATTTAAAATTATAATGAATACAAATAAAATTGAAATTTATTATTTATTATTCAGGATATACCGGTTTAATGGTTTAAGTATTTAGGTGTTTTTGGGTTTAGGAGTTTAGTGATTTAAGTGTTTAGACCTTTAGTGATTTATAGTTATTATCTAAGAATTAAAAAACAAAAAATTTAATTTTTTGATTTTTATAAATTTTTGAAAGTTGTAACCTTTGAAAATATAATAATTTTAAATTTTTTTAAATGTGTATATAATATTTAGTTATAATAATCTTAATAATTATATATAATATAAACTAAATATAAATAATTTTATTAATAGATATTATAATAATGATCAATAAATAAATTAATAAACTAGTATTAATAAGAATGCTTAAATTAAAATATAATTGTAGAATCTAATATGATTCAAAATCAAAATAAGATATATTACAATATAATAATTTTTTATTTTTAAAATTTTGCTTCATTTTATAAGCATATATATTTTTTTGATGAAAAATAAATTATTTAATTATATTTGTCTTACTCATAAGTTATTTTCTAATTAATATTGTTATAAATTATTTAAATTATATTTAAGGTTTACGAGTTTAAAGGTTTAAGTATTTAGGGGCTTTTGTGTTTAAAAGTTTAGAGGTTTAAGTATTTAGGCATTTAGTGGTTTATAAGTTTTATTTAAACAATGATATAACAAAAAATTTATTTTTATTATTTTTTTAATTTTTGAAGGTTATAACCTTTGAAAATATATTAATTTTTAAATTTTTTTCAAATGTAAATATAATATTTAGTTATAATAATCTTAATAATTATAAGTCATTTAAATTCAATATAAATAATTACATTGCTAGTTATTAAAATAATGATCAAAAAAAATTAAATAAACTATTATTAATAAGTTAGATATTAAATAAAATATATTTTAAAAATCTAAATTTATTCAAAATCAAAGTAAAATATATTACTTAATAATAATTTTTTTAATGTTTTTCTTTTTTTATAACTTTATATTTTTGTTATTATAAATAAATTATTTAAATTAATTTGTTTTACTCATTATTTATTTTGTAATTTATAATTCTATAATAATAAACTAATAAATAATTAAAATAATTATTTAAAATTATAATGAATACAAATAAAATTGAAATTTATTATTTATTATTCAGGATATACCGGTTTAAAGGTTTAAGTATTTAGCTGTTTTTGGGTTTAGGAGTTTAGTGATTTAAGTGTTTAGACCTTTAGTGATTTATAGTTATTATCTAAAGAATTAAAAAACAAAAAATTTAATTTTTTGATTTTTAAATTTTTTGAAAGTTGTAACCTTTGAAAATATAATAATTTTAAATTGTTTTAAATTTGAATATAATTTTTAGTTATAATAATCTTAATAAATATATATAATATAAACTAAATATAAATAATTTTATTAATAGATATTATAATAATGATCAATAAATAAATTAATAAACTAGTATTAATAAGAATGCTATAAATTAAAATGTAATTGTAGAATGTAAAATGATTCAAAATCAAAATAAGATATATTACTAAATAATAATTTTTATTTTAAAAATTTTGCCTCATTTATAAGCTTATATTTTTTTTTGATGAAAAATTAATTATTTAAATTATATCTCTCTCACTTATACTTTATTTTGTAATTAATATTTCTATAAAATTAAAATTGATAAATAATTAAAATGAATATTTAGAATTATAATGAATACTAATAAAAAAGTGATATATGATTTATTATTTAGGGTATACCTATTTAATGGTTTATGTTTTTTTTGGTTTTGGGGTTTAGGAGTTTATTGATTTATATGTTTGCACATTTAGGTGTTTTTAGGTTTTATTTAATCAATGAAATAACAAAAAAAATTTTTTTATGAATTTTCGTGATTCTCAAAGGTTATTACCTTTGAGAATATAATAATTTTTTAATAATTCTAAAATATGAATATAATACATAGTTATAATAATCTTAATACTTATATATGATATAAATTTAATATAAAAAAAATTAATAATATATATTATTATAATGATCGAAAAATAAATTAATAAACTATTATCAATAAGATAGATCTTAATTAAAGTATATTTGCATAACCCAAAATAATTCAAAATCAAAGTAAATTATATTACTAAATAAAATATTAAATTTATGAAATTTTGTTTAATTTCATTTGCTTATTTTTTTTCAAAAAAAATAATATATTTAAATTATATGTCTCACATATTATTAATTTGGAAATTAATATTTCTATAAAAATAAACTAAAAAAGAATTAAAATGAATATTTACGATTATAATGAATACAAATAAAAATGAAATTTATTATTTATTATTTAGATCATATAGGTTTAATGGTTTAAGTATTTAGGGGATTTTGGTGTTTAGGAGTCTAGATATATAAATGATTAAGCATTTAGTGGTTTATAATTTTTATTTATATAAAAAAAAATAAAATTTTTTTTTGATTTTATTTGATTTTCAAAGGTTTTAACCTTTAAAAATAAAATAATTTTTAAAATTTTTTGAAATGTGAATACCATGTATAATTATATTAATCTTACTAATTATATTTCATATAAATTCAATATAAAAAATTTTAATGATAGTTAGTATAATAATGATCAAAAAATAAATTAATATACTATTATTAATAATATAAATATTAATTAAAATATATTTACATAACATAAAATAATTCAAAATAAAATCAAAAATAAATTACTAAATAATAATATTTAATTTTCAAATATTTCCTTCTTTTTATAAGCTTATATTTTTATTGATTAAAAATAAATTATTTAAATAATATTTGCCTCACTCGAAATTTATTTGTAATTAAATTTTTCTTAAAAATTAAACTATAAATAATTAAAATGAATATTTTAAATTATAATAAATAGAAATAAAAATGAGATTTATAAATTTTTTTTAGTGTATACCGATTTAAAAAATTATCTATATAGGAATATCTGGATTTTGTAGTTTAGTCATTTAAGTGTTTAGGCATTTAGTGGTGTATAGGTTTCATTTAAACAATAAAATAATAATAAAAATATTTTTTTTATTTTTTCACTTTTTCAAAGGTTATTTATTACCTTTGAAAATATAATAATTTTAAATTTTTTTTCAAAAGTAAATACAATATTTAGTCATAATAATCATTATATTTATATATCTTATAAATTCAATATAAACATTCTTATTGATTAATATTCTAATAATGATCAAAAAATAAATTAATAATCTTTTATTAATACGATAGATATCATTTAAAATATAATTACAAATATTGAAATGATTCATAAGAAAACAAAATATAATAGTATATAATAATTTTTTGTTTTGAAATTTTTTTTTATTTTAAAAGTTTATTTATAATATTTTGATGAAAAATAATTTATATAAATTATATTTGTTTAACTCATAATTTATTTTGTAATTAATAATTATATAAAAATATACAAATAAATAATTAAAATGAATATTTAAAATTATAATGAAAAAAAAATGAGTTTTATTATTTATTATTTAGGGTATACCAGTTTATTTAAATTAGATCTATTTAATTAATAATTTATTAAGTAATTAATATTTCTATAAAATAAACTGAAAAATAATTAAAATAAAAATTTAAAATTATACTGAATAAAAATTAATATGAGATTTATTATTTATTATTAATGTATACCAGTTTAATGGTTTAAGTATTTAGTGGTTTTATCATTTAGGAGTTTAGCGATTTATGTTTTAAGGCATTTAGTGGTTTATACATTTTATTTAAACAATAAAATAAAAAAAAATTAATTTTTTTCTCATTTTCATAGGTCATAATATTTGAAAATATAATAATATTTAATTTTTTTTGAAATGTAAATACAATATTTAGTTATAATAATATTAATAATTATATATCATATAAATTCAATATAAACAATTTTATTGATAGATATTATAATAATGATTAAAAATTAAATTAATAAACTATTAATAATAATATAGATATTAATTAAAAAAATATTTACAAAACCCAAATTGATTCAAAATTAAAGTAAAATATCTTACATAATAATAATTTTTAATTTTTAAATTTTTACTTAATTATATAAGCATAAATACTTTTATTGATTAAAAAAATTATTTAAATTATATTTCTAGCACTCATAATTTATTTTGCAATAAATATTTTATAGAAATAAACTAATAAATAAGTAAAATAAATATTTAAAATTATAATAAATAAAAATAAAAATTTGATTTATTAATTATTAAGTAGTATATAGCGGTTTAATGTTTTATATATTTAGGCATTATTGGGTTTAGGAGTTTAGTGATTTAACTGTGTATGAATTTAGTGGTTATAAATTTTATTTAAAAAATAAATAAAAAAAAAATTATTTTTATTATTTTTTGATATTTTCAAATGTTATAACCTTTGAAGATATAATAATTTCTAAATTTTTTTCAAATGTGAATTCAATATTTAGTAATAATAATCATTATATTTATATATCATATAATTTCAATATAAACGATTTTATTGATAAATATTCTAATAATGATCAAAAAATAAATGATTAATCTATTATTAATAAGATAGATATCAATTAAAATATAATTACAAAACCTAAAATGGTTCAGAAGGAAAGCAAAATATATTACTATATAATAAATATTTGTTTTGAAATTTTTTCTTCTTTTTAAAAGTTTATCTATATTTTTTGATGAAATATAATTTATATAAATTATATTTGTCTAACTCATAATTTATATTGTAATTAATATTTAATAAAAATAAACGAATAAATAATTTAAATGATAATTAAAAAAATAATATTGAGATTTATTATTTATTATTTAGGGTATACCAATTTAAAAGGATTATCTATTTAGGGTTTTCGAGATTTAGAAGTTATTGACTTAAGTGCTTAGGCATTTAGTAGTTTATAGAATTTATTTAAACAGTGAAATAACAAAAAAATTATTTTTATTTTATTTCTAATTTTTTAAGGTTATAACCTTTGAAAATATAAAAATTTCTAAATTTTTTTCAAATGTAAATATATTATTTAGTTATAATAATCTTAATAAATATAAGTCACTTAAATTCAATATAAATAATCACATTGCTAGCTATTATAATAATGATCAATAAATAAATTAATAAACTATTATTAATAAGATAGATATTATTTAAAATATATTTGCAAAATCTAAATTTATTCAAAATCAAAGTATATATTACTAAATAATAATTTTTTTTAATATTTTGCTTTTTGTATAAGTTTATATTTTTGTTATTAAAAATAAATTATATAAATTATAATTGTATTCCTCATAATTTATTTGGTAATTTATAATTCTATAAAAAAACTAATAAATAATTAAAATAAATATTTAAAAAAATAATGAATACAAATAAAATTGAGATTTATTATTTATTATTAGGGATATACAGGTTTAATGGTTTAAGTATTTATATATTTTTGGGTTTACTCATTTATGTGTTTATGCCTTAAGTGATTTTATCTAATTTTTGAAGGTTTTAACCTTTCGAAATATAATAATTTTTAAATTTTTTTCAAATATAAATATAATATTTATTTATAATAATCTTCATAAATATAAGTCATTTAAATTTAATATAAATAATTACATTGCTATATATTATAATAATGATCAAAAAATATATTAATAAACTATTATTAATAAAATAGATATTATTTAAAAAGTATTTGCAAAATCTAAATTTATTCAAATCAAAGTATAATATATTACTAAATAATAATTTTTTTTAATGTTTTGCTTTTTTTATAAGTTTATATTTTTGTTATTAAAAATAAATTTTTTAAATTATATTTGTCTTACTCATAATTTATTTTGTAATTTATAATTCTATAATAATAAACTAATAAATAATTAAAATGAATATTTAAAATTATAATGAATACAAATAAAATTGAATATTTATTATTTATTATTTAGGATATACCGGTTTAATGGTTTAAGTATTTATGTGTTGTGTGGTTTAGGAGTTTAGTGATTTAATTGTTTAGACATTTACTGATTTATAATTTTTATTTAAAGAATGAAAAAACAAAAAATTTAATTTTTTGTTTTTTTTGATTTTTTATGGTTATAACCTTTGAAAATATAATAATTTTTAATTTTTTTTAAATGTGAATATAATATTTACTTATGATAATCATAATAATTATATATAATGTAAACTCAATAAAAATAATTTTATTGATAGATATTATAATAATGATCAATAAATAAATTAATAAACTAGTATTTATAATAATGATATAAATTAAAATTTAATTGTAGAATATAAAATGATTCAAAATCAAAATAAGATATATACAAAATAATAATTATGTATTTTTAAAAAATTTTTTTTATATAACCATTTTTTAATGAAAAATAAATTATTTAAACTATATATGTCGCACTAATAATTTATTTTGTAATTAATATTTCTATAAAAATAAACTGATATATAATTAAAATCAATATTTAAAATTATAATGAATACTAATAAAAATTAATTTTATGATTTATTATTTAGACTATACTAATTTAATGTTTTAAGTATTTACGGGCTTCGGGGTTTAGGAGTTTAGTCATTTTAGAATTTAGTCATTTAGTGGTTTATAGGTTTTTTATAAAAAATAAAATAAAAAAAATTATTTTTGTTATTTTTTCTTATTTTTGAATGTTATAACCTTTGAAAATATAAAATTTTATTATTTTTTTTTGAAAAGTGAATATAATATGAAGTTATAATAATCATAATAATTATATATCATATAAATTCAATATAAACTATATTATTGATATATATTATAATAATGATCATATAAAAGTAATAAACAATTATTAATAAGATAAATATTGTTTAAAATATATTTTCAAAACCTAAAATGACTCAAAATCAAAGTGAAATATTTTACTAAATATTAATTTTAAATTTTTAAATTTTTGTATCCATTAATAAGCCTATATATTTTTTGATGAAAAATAAATTATTTAAATTATATTTGTCTCACTAATAATTTATTTTTTAATTTATATTTCTATAAAATTAAACTAATAAATAAATAAATGTATATTTAAAATTATAATGAATTCTAATAAAATAAGATTTATTATTTATTATTTAGAGTATAACTATTTAATTGTTTAAGTTTTTTGTGGTTTGGGGGTTAAGAAGTTTATTGATTTCTATGTTGACACATTTTCATGTTTATAGTTTTTATTTAATTAATGAAATAACTAAACATATATTTTTATGAATTTTCGTGATTTTCAAAGGTTATAACCTTTAAAAATATAATAATTTTTTAATAGGTCTAAAATATGAATACAATGCTTAGTTATAATAATCTTAATAATTATATTTGTTATAAATTCAATATAAAAAAATGTATTAATATATATTATAATAATGATCAAAAAATAAATTAATAAACTATTATTAATAAGATAGATATTAATTAAAATATATTTGCACGACCCAAAATAATTCAAAATCAAAGTAACTTATATTACTAAATAAAATTTTAAATTTTTGAAAATTGTTTATTTTTATAAGCTTATTTTTTTTTCATAAAAAAAATTTATTTAAATTATATCTGTCTCACTCATTATTTATTTTGTAATTAATATTTCTATAAAAATAAACTAAAAAATAATTAAAATGAATATTTAAAATTATACTGAATACAAATAACAATGAGATTTATTATTTATTATTTAGGTTATATAGGTTTAATGGTTTAAGTATTTAGAGCGTTTTGGGATTTAGGAGTCTATAGATTTAATTGTTTAGACCTTTAGTGATTTATAGTTTTTTTTAAGAATGAAAAAACAAAGAATTTAATTCTTTGATTTTTATTTAATTATTATATTTATTATATCCTCATGGATATGAAAAGTATCATTTCTTTCTTTTTATATTAAATGAGTTATGTATACAAGCTCACAATACTCAAAAAGGTGTAAATGAATCTTATTCAAATGTATAAAAGGTTTTAATCATTACTCAAAATATTACTCTTGCATATTGACACTCGAGGTCACAAATCAAAGGAAAAAGCCATAGTGATATTTCCAATCCCAAGAATTTTAGCTATAGAAAGTTATAAAGAGTAGTACTCGAGCTTTAACTATTTCTAGGGTCATGACTTTTGCTCTTGAGGAATGTCCAAAGTTACAATCATTCCTAGTGCAATGACTTTGCAATATAAAGATAAAATGCACAAGCTATGGTCATATCCAAAACTGTGTCCCAGTATTATAGTGATTAAATATGTATTCATGATCATTCTTAGTGCCATAACAATATCTTCAACAGAGAGACACAAGTTATGGCATATTCTCTCGATATGATTTTGTGTTCTAGAGACAAAATATACAATCATGACCATTGCTAATGCTACAATAATCTAAAGCAATAAAGATACTTAATCCATAACTTACCACTTGAGTCATGTATTTGTGTTACATATACAAAAAGATGAATCTATGACATTCCTAAAAGTTGTGAATTTCAATTTAAATTTAACACTTAGTCATTTGATTATAAAAGTGCAAAACATGAGATTTAGGATTTAGGGTTTATGGATTAAGGTTATAGTTTATGGTTTAAGGTTTAGGATTTAAAGTTTAGGGTTTATGTTTTTTTTTGTTTTTTTTTTGTAAAATACACACTTTATTTATCATTTAGGCACACAACTTACAAGAGATTAAAAAGCCGACTAATTTAGGCCATCCCACGAAATCCTATGCACCTTAATGATTCTATGCATAAAATACATTAAAATACATAATTCCTAATAATTCTAACCGTACGAATACAACTAAAATCACCTGGCATTCCCGGAATTCGGAGTTGGCATTGAGTCATTATGCGCAATGCGTCTTTTCCATTCGGATTTGTCCAAGCCTTTTGGAGGAACATGAATGATGCACCATATTAAAACTGCAAATATAAGATGGTGCATGTGTGGGACATGCACCATCAAGCATTTGCCTATGTCTTTGCTATGCAATGGAATACATGTAAAAGTGAATACCCATAAATACACAAGTTCATATATACGACACTTTGTCAATACATTCTCACCTCTGAATTCCACATTTTTTTGCTCCAATGATCCTCAAAAGAGTATCTCTTGGGTTAGAATGCTTCCTACTCGAGCTCCAAGAAGTGGTTGTATATTGCACTGACAAAATATCAAAAAATATGCATGCATCGGTGTGCATGTGTGATGAGGTCCATCTCATAGTGTAATTATCTACGTTTACAAACAAAGCTAGAATACAAGTAAAATTACAAAATACTATAAAGATGGGTCTTCTGCTCCCAGGAGTGTAGCATCGCCTAATGTGTATTTACAAAATGCATTAGTGGGCCCCACTTATTAATACTAATGGGTCCAGTTTCCCTCATTGCATGCTACATAGAGAACAGACAATATTGTGTGTGTGTGTGTGTGTGTCATGATCTGTCTCTACAAGTACATGGTGGATACAAAGTTGGCGGCCCTATCCGTCTCTGCCAGATATGGCTAGTAGGACCCACTCCTAGCTACTCTTGGGTTTACTCCCGACCACTTTGCTCTGTCTCGTTAGTTGTCTGAATGTTATCATCCCAGCTTTCTAGTGGGGCCCTCTACAAGCTGGTGGCCCATACTTCTGGTTGCTTCTTTGACTTGTTGGCCCCTCTAAATGCCACACCAAAATCGACAAGAATATGTGCACATGTGTACTGTGGTCCGTCGCTATGTGTGTGTGGTGCAATAATATCAGGGTTTAGAAGTTTAGTAATTTAAGTATTTAGGTATTTAGTGGTTTATAGGTTTTATTTAAATAATTAAATAACAAAAAAATATATTTTTATGATTTTTTTATCATTTTCAAGGTTATAACCATTGAAAATATTATAATTTTTAATTTTTTTTCAAATGTTAATATAATATTTAATTATAATAATCATAAAAATTAAATATCATGTAAATAAAATATAAATAATTTAATTGATCGCTATTATAATACTGATCATAAAATAGATTAATAAACTATTATTAATAAGAGAGATATTAATTAAAATATATTTGCAAAACCTAATACGATTCAAAATCAAAGTGAAATATATTACTAAATAATAATTTTTTATTTTTAAATTTTTAATTCTTTTTATAAGCTTATAAATTTTTTTTAAGAAGATAAATTATTTAAATTATATTTGTATCATTCATAATTTTATTTTGCAATTAATATTTCTATAAAAATAAAATAATAAATAATTAAAATGAATATTAAAATTATAATGTAAACAAATAAAAATGAAATTTATGATTAATTATTTAGGGTATACTGGCTTAATAGTTTAAGTATTTAGGAGTTTAGGAGTTTAGTGATTTAAGTGTTTAGGCATTTAGTAGTTTATATGTTTTATTTAAATAATGAAATAACAAAAAATTATTTTTCAAATTTTTTATCAATTTTGAAGGTTATAACCTTTATAAATATAATAATTTTTAAATTTTTTTCAAATGTGAATAGAATATTTAGTTATTATAAGCTTAATTACTATAAATCATGTAAATTAAAAATAAACAATTTTATTGATAGATATTAATAAACTAAATATAATATTAATATAACAATGATCAAAAAATAAATTAATAAACAATTATTTATTGATAGATATTTATATATTATTTATAAATACATAAACCATTAAAGATGGTTTAAATGTTTAAGTATTTAAGGGTTTTGGGGGTTTGGGGGTTAGGAGTTTAATGATTTAAATGTTTAGGCAATTAGTAGTTTATACATTTTATATAAACAATAAAATAACAAAAAATTTATTTTTGTGATTTTATCTCATTTTCAAAGATGATAACCTTTAAAAATATAATAATTTTTAAATTATTTTCAAATGTAAATATAATATTTAGTTATAATAATCTTTATAATTATATATCATGTAAATTCAATATAAACAATTTTATTGATAAAAATTCTAATAATGATCAAAAAATAAATTAATAATCTATTATTAATAATATAGATATCAATTAAAATATAATTTCTAAACCTAAAATAATTTAGAAGCAATGCAAAATATATTACTATATAATAATTTTTTGTTTTGAAATTTTTTTTTCTTTTAAAGAGATTATCTATAATTTTTTGATGAAAAATAATTAAATAAATTATTCTTGTCTAGCTCAATTTATTTTATAATTAATATTTGTATATAAATAAACAAATAAATAATTAAAATGAATATTTAAAATTATAATGAATAAAAATGAGATTTATTATTTAGAGATATTGTTTTAATTTAAATTAGATCTATCTTACTAATAATTTATTTTGTAATTAATATTTCTATAAAAATAAACTGATAAATAATTAAAATAAAAATTTAAAATTATACTGAATAAAATTTAAAATGAGATTTATGATTTATTATTACTGTATACCAGTTTAATGGTTTAAGTATTTAGATGTTTTTCATTTAGGATTTTAGCAATTTATGTTTTTAAGATTTTAGTGGTTTATACGTTTTATTTAAAAAAATAAAATATCAAAAAAAATTTCTATTATTTTTTCTCATTTTCATAGGTTATAACCTTTGAAAATATAATAATATTTAAATTTTTTTGAAATGTGAATATAATACTTAGTTATAATAATATTAATAATTATATATCATATAAATTCAATAAACAATTTTATTGATATATATTATAATAATTATTAAAATTAAATTTATAAACTATTGATATTAAAATAGATATTAATTAAAAAATAATTACAAAACCCAAATTGATTCAAAATTATAGTAAAATATATTTCTGGATAACAATTTTTAATTTTTAAATTTTTACTTCTTTTATAAGCATATATATTTTTTAAATTATATTTTTCACACTCATAATTTATTTTGTAATAAATATTTCAATAAAAATAAACTAATAAATAATTAAAATGTATATTTAAAATTATAATAAATATAATAAAAAATTAGATTTATTAATTATTAAGTAGTATAAATCATTTTAATGGTTTATGTATTTTGGCATTATGGGGTTTAGAAGTTTATTGATTTAACTGTGTATTCATTTAGTGGTTTATAGGTGTTATTTAAAAAAAATATCAAAAATTCTATTTTTTATATTTTTTGATAATTTCAAAGGTTATAACCTTTGAAAGTATAATAATTTTTAATTTTTTTTCAAAAGTGAATACTATATTTAGTTATAATAATCATTATATTTATATATCATATAAATTCAATATAAATATTTTTATTGATAAATATTCTAATAATGATCAAAGAATAAATTAATAATCTATTATTAATAAGATAGATATCAATTTAAATATAATTACAAAACCTAAAATGATTCAGAAACAAAGCAAAATATATTACTATATAATAATTTTTTGTTTTGAATTTTTTTTCTTTTAAAAAGTTTATCTATATTTTTTTGATGAAAAATAATTATATAAGTTATATTAGTCTAACTCTATTTATTCTGTAATTAATAATTATATAAAAATAAATGAATAAATAATTAAAATGAATATTTTAAATTATAATGAAAAAAATAATATTTAGATTTATTATTTATTATTTAGGGTATACTAGTTTAAAATGATTATCTATTTAGGGTTTTCGAGATTTAGGAGTTATTGATTTAAGTAATTAGGCATTTAGTGGTTTATAGTTTTTATTTAAACAATGAAATAAC
Organism: Sapria himalayana; assembly: GCA_029783825.1. Classification (NCBI taxonomy): domain Eukaryota; kingdom Viridiplantae; phylum Streptophyta; class Magnoliopsida; order Malpighiales; family Rafflesiaceae; genus Sapria; species Sapria himalayana. The sequence continues at coordinate 74,770 of JAREIK010001776.1, forward strand.
AAAAAAATTATTTTTGTTATTTTTTCACATTTTCAAAGGTTATAGCATTTGAAAATATAATAATTTTAAATTTTTTTTTAAATGTGAATAAAATATTTAGTAAGATTAATTATTATAAGTATATATAATATAAACTAATTATAAATAATTTTATTGATAGATATGATATCAATTATCAAAAAATAAATTAATAAACTATTATTAATATGATAGATATAAATTAAAATATAATTACAAAACCTAAAATGATTCAAAATCAAAGTAAAATTTATTACTAAATAATAATTTTTTGTTTTTAAATTTTTACTTCTATTTATAAGATTATATTTTTTTTTATTAAAAGTAAATTATTAATTTTATATTTGTCTGACTAATTATTTATTTTATAATTAATATTTATATAAAAAAATAAACTAATAAATATTTAAAATTATACTGAACACAAATTAAAATGAGATTTAAGATTTATTATTGTTGTATATCTAATTTATTTTTTGATAATCTATTTGTATAACCAAATTTTTTTTATTTTTTAATATTTTTATGTAAGTATAGGAAAGGAAATATTAAAAGACCGGGGATGCAGCATAACACAATAATGGAGTTCTCACTGACCGGACAGTGGGCAGAAATTAGAGCAGAGCCTGACCCATCTCATGATCCGACCTGCTCCGGTTAAATGAACCAAGAGAAATTTTAATATAAAATATTTTGTAATTTTATTTACGGGTGGCTGTTTTTGGACACATGGAACTATTCATCGTCTCTCTCTCTTCTCTCTGTGTGATTTATCATGACTATTCTGTCTGCTACATACTGTAAGACATTTCTGTTGTTTTAATCTGTAACGCATAAGCATTTTCTGGTTGATTTAGCTAGTCGTACTGAGTGACTAGCGAACCACGTTATTTTCAGTGTTTATTTCTCGTTTTTTGATTCTATCATGGATGGTTGCTGAATTGGGATATATATATTACTTGTTTTCTATTGTTTATGTATCTCAATCTCACTACCATGGAAGCACAATTGCCCAACAATTATATATGGTATACCGGTATAATGGATCGATTATTTAGGGGTTTTGTCGTTTTGGAGTTTAGCAATTTATGTTTTTAGGCATTTAGTAGTATATAGGTTTTATTTATGTAATAAAAATAATTTTTTTTTGATTTTTTTTTAGATTTTCTAAGGTTATAACCTTTAAAAATAAAATAATTTTTAAAATCTTTTGAAATGTGAATACCATGTATAATTATATTAATCTTATTAATTATATATCATATAACTTCAATATAAATAATTATAATGATAGATATTATAATAATGATCAAAAATTAAATTAATAAACTATTAATAATAAGATAGATATTCATTAAAAAATATTTACAAAACGCAAATTGATTCATAATTAAAGTAAAATATATTACTGGATAATAATTTATAATTTTTAAATTTTTACTTCTTTTATAAGCATATATTTTTTTTGATTAAAAATAAATTAATTAAAATATATATGTCGCTTTCATAATTTAATTTGTAATAAATATTTCTATAAAAATAAACTAATAAATAATTAAAATGAATATTTAAAATTATAATAAATAGAAATAAAAATTAGATTTATTAATTATTACGTAGTATATAGCAGTTTAATGGTTTATATATTTTGGCATTATGAGGTTTAGGAGTTTACTAATATAACTGTGTATGCATTTAGTGGTTTATAAGTTTTATTAAAAAAATAAAAAAATAAAAAATTTATTTTTATTATTTTTTGATATTTTCAAAGGTTATAACCTTTGAAAATATAATAATTTTTAATTTTTTCTAAGTATGAATACAATATTTAGTTATAATAATCATTATATTTATATATCAAATAAATTCAATATAAATAATTTTATTGATAAATTATCTAATAATGATCAAAAAATAAATTAATAATCTATTATTAATAAGATAGATATCAATTAAAATATAATTACAAAACAAAATGATTCATAAGAAAAGCAAAATATATTACTATATAATAATTTTTTGTTTTGAATTTTTTTTTTCTTTTAAAAAGTTTATTAATAATTTTTTGATGAAAAAAAATTTATATAAATTTTATTTGTATAACTCAATTTATTTATAATTAATATTTATATATAAATAAACAAATAAATAATTAAAATAAATATTTAAAATTTTAATGAAAAAAAAATGAGATTTATTATTTATTATTTAGTGATACTGGTTTAATTTAAATTAGATCTGTCTCATTAATAATTTATTTTGTTATTTATATTTCTAGAAAATAAATTGATAAATAATAAAAATAACAATTTAAAATTATACTGAATAAAAATTAAAATGAGATTTATGATTTATTATTAATGTATACCAGTTTAATGATTTAAGTATTTAGAGGTTTTGTCGTTAGGAGTTTAGCGATTTATGTTTTTAGGCTTTTAGTGGTTTATATGTTTTATTTAAAAAAATAAAATAACTAAAAAAATTTCTATAATTTTTTATCATTTTCATAGGTTATAACATTTGAAAATATAATAATATTTAAAATTTTTTGAAATTTTAATACAATATTTTGTTATAATAATATTAATAATTATATATCATATAAATTTAATATAAAGAATTTTATTGATATATATTATAATAATGATCAAAAATTAAATTTATAAACTATTAATATTAAGATAGATATTAATTAAAAAATATTTACAAAACTCAAATTGATTCAAAATTAAAGTAAAATATATTACTTGATAATAATTTTTAATTTTTGAATTTATACTTCTTTTATAAGCTTATATTTTTATAAGATAAATAATATATTATTTAAATTATATTTGTCCCACTCATAATTTATTTTGTAATAAAAATTTCTAAATATATACACGAATAAATAATTAAAGTGAATATTTAAATAAATAATAAATATCAATAAAAAATAGATTTATTAATTATTAAGTAGTATTTAGCAGTTTAATGGTTTATGTATTTAGGCATTACGGGGTTTAGGAGTTTACTGATTTAACTTTATATGCACCCAGTAGGGCTGCTCATGGGACTGGAAGATTCGCGACCCGACCCGAAGTCTTGTCCCGAAGAATCGAGATTGAGAAAAATTAGTTGACTTTGACTTTTCCCGTCCCATTATGTCAAGTATTTTTTCTTTTGAGACTGTTCTGGATGTTAAGCAATATCCATCTCGAGAACCGTCCCATCCTAAAAAACTGATACAAGATCCAGGAATATATATATATATATATATATATATATATATATAACATGAAGATGCGACCAATTCAGCTCCTGCCCATCTAATTCCGACCCACCTATTGCTGTTCCGACGAGTTCCAAGCCACCTCATGCCATTCCATCCGTGTTTAGTTATGTCCAGCCCTTGTCTGTCGCACTTCTGGTTGCCTCCACCGTGTCCCAGATGCCACCAGCCTTTTGGTTTGTTTTTTTGACGAGAATTGAGTGATTAATTATTATTATTATGTGTCTCAGTCATTTTTGTTGAGTATTGGTTGTGGTGTTGTGGTTTGGCCGAATGAGTTGGCTGAATGTGTTATAGCTAGTTTTGTAGAGCTTGCTTGTTTGAAATATTTATATGTATTTATGCTTAACATATCATATTAATTAATGGCAATGCAGATGGCATAATCCACTGGTAAATAAAAAATATAATAAATTAAAGATGATCACATCTCAAATGATCAAAGTACTGGTAAATCCAATCATCATTTTTTCACGAACCCACCTATTGTTACGGCAGGTTCTTCAATTCCAATTGTAAAAGAAAGTCTTGGTACATCTGAACCTCAGGCTCATAAAAAGTATAAGTCTGCTGTTTGGAAAACTTATGAGATATTAATTGATTCAGATGGAAATAAAACGGGTAGGGCAACTTGTATATGGTGCAGGAAAGAATACTTGGCAAAAAGTGATCAAGGTACTTCGGGTTTATGGAAATACTTGAGAAAGACTTGTAGGAAATTTCCACACAGAAAAAATTAATAGAAGCTCACAAAGGTAAAGACAAGTCACAATCTTTGTTGAGTTTCACTAAAGGTACTAGTTCAAAGGATAACAAATTAACTTGTTGGAAATTTGATCAACAACTAGTTAGGGAGGCTTTGGTGAAGATGATCATAAAAGATGAATTGCCATTTTGTTTTGTTGAGAGGGATGAGTTTAAGGAGTTTTGTGAAGTTAGTGTGCCTCAATTTAAGATTCCATCTTGGCACTCTACACTGAGGGATTGTTTTTCATTATTTGTGAAGGAAAAGAAGAAATTATTAGATAGAATATCATCTCATTGTTGTAGAATTTCATTGACTATCGACACTTGGACTAGATTTCAAAATTTGTCTCATATATATTTGACTGTTCATTTCATTGATTCTCAATGGAATAAGCATAAAAGGCTTTTGAATGTTTGTGTAATTAAAAGTCATTATGGAGTTAATATTAGAAATGCTATTGAGTTTGCATGAATCAATAGGGTTTGAGAAAGTTGATGTTCATTAATGTTGACAATGCATCAAATAAAGATGTTGCAGTTGAACAATTGCAAAAAAAAGGGTTGTGAAGAAAAGTGTTGTACCTTTGAGAGGCGAGCATTTTCATATGAGATGTTGTGCTCATATCCTAAAATTAATTGTCAGAGATGGCATTGCAGTAGTTGAGGGTGCTATTCAAAAAATTAGAGGTGTGATGAAATATGCGAGGAGCAGTCCTAAAAGATTAGATATGTTTAAGTTATGAGTTGAAGAAGCAAATTTGACATATGGATCTTCATTGCAATTAGATTGTCCTACAAGATGGAATTCAACTTTTTTATGCTACAAACTGATATAAAATATCAAAAAGAATTTGATAAGTTGGAGTACAAAGACAAAAGGTTTTTGAAGGAGTTTGGTTCAAACGTTCCAACTGAGAGAGACTAAACAAATGCCAAAATTTTGGCTCATTTCTTGAAAACTTATTATGAGGTAACTTTTAAATTTTCTGGCTCATAATATTCTACCTCTAGTGTTTATTTTCCTCAGATTATTCAAATTTTTTAAAAAAATGATATTTGTGAAAATAGTAGAGATACAATGGTGTCTGAAATTGGTATGAAAATTAGGCATAAATTCAACAAATATTTGGGTTCTCTTTAGTCAACAAATATTATGCTTTTTGTAGCAGTAGTGTTGGATCCTTGATATAAGCTCAAATATCTCAAGGTTAAGTACACTTAGTATTATGAAGAGGAATTGGCTAAATATTTGGTGAAAAAGTTTATAAATGCTTTAAATGAGATGATGGATGATTATAAAGATTTAAATAAAGATGAATCAAGAGAATATGATTTCTCTTCTACTGTTTTGAAGAAAAATGATGATTTATTTGATGGTAGTGATACTTATGTTGATGATTTTTTTGTTGAATTGAAGAAAGAACAAGAAGTTGCAGCTTTGGAAGAGTTGGATAGGTACTTGGAGGACAAACTTGAAAAAAATAGAATTGATTTTGATCTTCTATACTGGTGTAAGGTAAATGAGGTTGGGTATCCTTCTTTGGCAAATGTAGCAAGGGATGTATTTGTTATCCAAGCATCTACTATGGCATACTAATCTACATTTAGCAGTGGGGGGAGAACTTTAGATAAATTTAAAAGTTCTTTAACACCTATTACAGCTAAAGTTCTCATATGTCTACAAGATTGGTTGAAAAGCTCAAACAAACCTATTGAAATTGTAGAATTAGTTCAAGACCTTGATGATAATGAATCATGTTAGTATACAAATCTTGCTAATTTTAATTTCAGTTTTACATATTTTATTCATTCAATTTTAAAAAAATATGGTTCAATTATAATCTTAAGAGGGGTCACAAGATCCAAATATTATAAGGTAATATATTTGGAATGGGTGTATTAAATTTTATAAGGTAATATTTTGTTTTTTTATTACTCTTTCATCTTACAAATTTATGACTACATGATTAACACGTTTTCATCTTTGGTTGTCCTTCTACAGTGGAGGGAGAAGAGGAGGAGTTGTAAAAGAGATAATTAATTGGGTTTGGATTTTCATTGTTGTCCCGGGACGGACCTTTGAAATGATTATTATCATGGTTGTTATTAGTTGTATTTTTTTGTTATATTAAGCTGCCTAATTTTAGCAATTGCTTAAGTAGTAATTGATGCTACCAATGTTTGTGGTCATCTTTAGCTATTCCTTAATATTTTAAGTAATTATTTAAAAAATGTAGTATTGCTATTATTGTTAACTTTCACTCGGCTGAACAAAGCCAACTTGTGAAAAAATAAAGAACCAAATTAAGCACACAACTCGGTCCCATTCTATTTAACATTTCTATCCTTTTCTGCACATCAATGCTTTTGACAAGGTAATGGAACTCGTTTGTGGTATTCAGCCTATTTGACAAAATAAAATTTGCCCAATTTGAGTTTGAAAGATACATAAATAAGGAATGATAAATGGTACAACAAAAGGTTTCGACATTAACTAACTTGGCCGATTTGAAGAAAATAAATTCAAAAAAAATGTCCGAACTCCGTTCCGTCCCGGAACCATTTTCTCCTACCCAAAATACCCGATCTCCGTCCCATCCAATCCTGATATTTTCAACCTATGGGATGGGTCTGGATCTTCAAAAAAAATCTCCAAACTGTGAGAAGGGACTGGAGATTTGTAATCCCCATCGCGTCCCATCACATGAGAACCCCTAGCATTTAGTGGTTTATAGGTTTTATTTAAAAAATAAAATAACAAAAAAATTATTTTAATTATTTTTTGATATTTTCTAAGGTTATAACCGTTGAAAATATATTAATTTTTAAATTTTTTTCAAATGTGAATACAATATATAGTTATACTAATCATTATATTTATATATATATAAATTCAATATAACTAATTTTATTGATCAATATTTTAATAATAATCAAAAAATAAATTAATAATCCATTAATAATAAGATAGATATTAATTAAAATATAATTACAAAACTTAAAATGATTCATAATCAAAGAAAAATATATTACTATATAATAATTTTTTGTTGTTGAATTTTTTCTTCTTTTAATAAGTTTATCTATATTTTTTTAATGAAAAATAATTTATATAAATTATATTTTTCTAACTCATAATTTATTTTGTAATAAATATTTATATATAAATAAACAAATAAATAATAAAAAAGAATATTTAAAATTATAATGAAAAAATAATGAGATTTATTATTTTTTATTTATTATTTAGGGATACTGGTTTGATTTAAATTAGATTCGTCTCACTAATAATTTATTTTTTAATTAATATTTCTATAAAAATAAACTGATAAATAATTAAAATAAAAATATAAAATTATACTGAATAAAAATTAAAATGAGATTTAAGATTTATTATTAATGTATACCAGTTTAATAGTTTAAGTATTTAGAGGTTTTGTAGTTAGGAGTTTAGAGATTGATGTTTTTAGGCTTTTAGTGGTTTATAGGTTTTATATATAAAAACAAAATAACAAAAAAATTTCAATAATTTGTTATAATTTTCATAGGTTATAACCTTTGAAAATATAATAATATTTATAATTTTTTGAAATGTGAATACAATATTTAGTTTTAATTATATTAATAATTATATATCATATAAATTTAATATAATCAATGTTATTGATAAATAATATAATAATGATCAAAAATTAAATTAATAAACAATAAATAAAAAGATAGATATTAATTAAAAAATATTTACAAAACCCAAATTGATTCAAAATTAAAGTAATACTGGATAATAATTTTAAATTTTTAAATTTCTACTTCTTTTATAAGAGTATATTTTTTTTATTTAAAATAAATTAATTAAATTATATTTGTCACACTCATACTTTATTTTGTAATAAATATTTCTATAAAAATAAACTAATAAATAATTAAAATGAACATTTAAAATTATAATAAATAGAAATAAAAATTAGATTTATTAATTATTAAGGAGTATATAGTAGTTTAATGGTTTATGTATTTAGGCATTACGGGGTTTAGGAGTATACTGATTTAACTTTGTATGCATTTAGTGGTTTATATGTTTTATTTAAGAAAAAAAATAAAATAACATTTATTTTTATTATTTTTTGATATTTTCAAATGTTATAGTCTTTGAAAATATAATAGTTTTTAAATTTTTTTCAAAAGTGAATAAATTTTTATTTATAATAATCATAATAATTATATATCATATAAATTCAATATAAACAATTTTATTGATAGATATTCTAATAATTATTAAAAAATAAATTAAAAATCTTTTATGAATAAGATTGATATTACTTAAAATATAATATCAAAACCTAAAATGATTCAAAAGCAAAGCAAAATAGATTACTTAATATTAATTATTTGTTTTTAAATTTTTATTATTTTTATAAGCTTATCTATTTTTGATGAAAAATAATTTTTATAAATTATATTTTTATCATAATTTATTTTATAATTTATATATATATATAAATAAAAAACTAAACAATCAAAATGAATTTTTTTATTTATAATGAAAACAAATAAAAATGACATTTATTAATTATTATTTAGGGTCAACCCATTTAAACGAATATCTAATAGGGGCATCGGGATTTTGTAGTTTAGTGATTTAAGTGTTTAGAAATTTAGTGATTTATAGGTTTTATTTAAACAATGAAATAATAAAAAAATATTTTTTTAGTTTTTTCACATGTTGAAAGGTTATAATCTTTAAAATATAATAATTTAAATTTTTTTTCAAAAGTGATTACAATATTTTGCTATAATAATTATTAAATCTATATATCATATAAATTAAATATAAATATTTTTATTGATAAATATTCTAATAATGATCAAAAAATAAATTAATAATCTATTATTAATATGTTAGATATCAATTAAAATATAATTACAAAACCTAAAATGATTCAGAAACAAAGTAAAATATTTTACTATATATTAATTTTTTTGTTTTTAATTTTTTTTCTTTTAATAAGTTTATCTATAATTTTTTGTTGAAAAATAATTTATATAAATTATATTTGTATAACTTAAAATTAATTTGATAATTACTATTTATATAAAAATAAACAAATAAATTATTAAAATGAATATTTAAAATTATAATGAAAAAAATAAAAATGAGATATATTATTTATTATTTAGGATATACATGTTTAATAAAATTTATTTATTTAGGGTTTTAGAGATTTATAAGTTATTGTTTAAGTATTTAGGCATATAATGGTTTTAATTATTAATGTATACCACTTTAATAGTTTACGTATTTAGAAGTTTTGTCGTTTAGGAGTTTAGCTTTTTATATTTTTAGGAATTTAGTGGTTTATAGTTTTATTAAAACAATAAAATAACAAAAAAAATTATAATTTTTTCTCATTTTCATAGGTTATAACCTTTTAAAATATAATAATATTTAAAATTTTTTGAAATGTGAATACAATATTTAGTTATAATAATTTTAATAATTATATATCATATAAATTCAATATAAACAATTTTATTGATAGATATTATAATAATGATCAAAAATTAAATTAATAAACTATTAATAATAAGATTGATATTAATTAACAAATATTTATAAAACCCAAATTGATTCAAAATTAAAGTAAAAAATATTACTGGATAATAATTATTAATTTTTAAATTTTTACTTCTTTTATTAGCGTATATATTTTTTTGTTAAAAAATAAATTATTTAAATTATATTTGTTACACTCATAATTTATTTTGTAATAAATATTTTTATAAAAATAACTTATAAATAATTAAAATGAATATTTAAAATAATAATAAATTGAAATAAAAATTAGATTCTTATTATTAAGTAGCATATAGTGTTTAATTGTTTATGTATTTAGGCATTACGGGTCTTAGGAGTTTATTGATTTTACTGTGTATGCATTTAGTGGTTTATAGGTTTTATTTAAAATTAAAATAACAAATATTTATTTTTATTATTTTTTGATATTTTCAAAGGTTATAACCTTTGAAAATAAAATAACTTATAGATTTTTTTCAAAAGCGAGTTCAATATTTAGTTATAATAATCATTATATTATATATCATATAAATTCAATATGAATAATTTTATTGATAAATATTTTAATAATGATCAAAAAATAAATTAATAATCTATTATTAATAAGATAGATATCAATTAAAATATAATAAAAAACCTAAATGATTCAGAAAAAATCAATTTATATTACTATATAATAATTTGTTGTTTTGATTTTTTTTTTCTTTTAAAAAGTTTATCCATATTTTTTTGATAAAATTAATTTATATAAATTATATTGGTCTAACTCATAATTTATTTTTAATTAATATTTATATAAAAATAAACAAATAATTAATTAAAATGAATATTTACAATTATAATGAAAAAATAATATTGAGATTTAATCTTTATTATTTGGGTATACCAATCTAATTTAAATTAGATCAATCTCGCTAATAATTTATTTTATAATTAATATTTCTATAAAATAAACTGATAAATAATTAAAATAAAAATTTAAAATTATACTGAATAAAAATTAAAAGAGATTTATGAATTATTATTATGTATACCAGTTTAATCTAGATATTATAATAATGATCAAAAAAGATTTAATAAACTATTATTAATAAGATAGATATTATTTAAAATATATTTGCATAATCTAAATGTATTCAAAATCAAAGTAAAATATATTGCTATATAATAATTTTTTTTAATGTTTGGCATTTTTTCTAAGTTTATATTTTGTTTGTAAAATAAATTATTTAACTTATATTTGTCTTACTGATAATTTATTTTGTAATTTATAATTTTATAATATAAACTAATAAATAATTAAAATGAAAATTTAAAATTATAATGAATACAAATAAAATTGGGATTTATTATTATTATTCAGAAAATACTTGTTTAATGGTTTAAGTATTAGGTGTTTTTTGGTTTAAAAGTTTATTGATTTAATTGTTTAGACCTTTAGTGATTTATAGTTTTTATTTAAATAATGAAAGAACAAAAAATTTAATTTTTTTTGATCTTTTTTTTAATTTTTGAAGGTTGTAACCTTCAAAAATATAATAATTTTTAATTTTTTTTTAATGTGAATATAATATTTAGTTATAATAATCTTAATAATTTTATATAATGTAAACTAAATATAAATAATTTTATTAATAAACATTACAATAATGATCAATAAATTAATTAATAAACTAGTATTAATAAGAATGATATAAATTAAATATAATTTTAAAATCTAAAATAATTCAAAATCAAAATAATATATATTAATAAAAATAATTTTTTATTTTTAAAATTTTGCCTGTTTTTATATGCATATATAGTTTTTTTGTTAAAAAAAATTAGTTAAATTTTATCTGTCTTACTAATAATTTATTTTGTAATTAATATTTCTATAATAATAAACAGATAAATAATAAAATGAATTTTTAAAATTATAATGAATACTAATAAAAATGAGAATTATGATTTATTATTTAGACTATACTAATTTAATGTTTTGAGTATTTATGAGCTTCGGGCATTAGGAGTTTAGTCATTTTAGTATTAGTCAATAAGTGGTTTATAGGTTTATTTAAAAATAAAATAAAAAAAAGTATTTTTGTATTTTTTCTCATTTTTGAATGTTATAACCTTTGAAAATATAATAATTTTTATTTTTTTTTTAAAGTGAATACAATATGAAGTTAATAATCATAATAATTAAATATCATATAAATTAATATAAATTATTTTTATTGGTATCTATTATAATAATGATCATAAAAAATAATAAACAATTATTAATAAGATAAATATTATTAAAATATATTTTCATAACCTAAAATGATTCTTAATCATAGTGAAATATTTTACTAAATATTAATTTTAAAATTTTAAATTCTTGTATTCATTTATATGCTTAATATTTTTTGATGAAAAATAAATTTTTTAAATTATATTTGTCTCACTAATAATTTATTTTTAATTTATATTTCTATAAAAATAAACTAATAAATAATTAAGATGTATGTTTAAAATTATAATGATACTAATAAAATGAGATTTATTTTTTTATTATATATAGTATACCAGTTTAATGGTTTAAATTATTTAGGAGTTTTGTCGTTTAAAAGTTTAGCAATTTATGTTTTTAGGCATTTAGTGGTTATAGGTTTTATTTATATAATAAAAATAAATTTTTTTTTATTTTTTCTGATTTTCTAAGGTTATAATATTTGAAAAGAAAATAATATTTAAATTTTTAGAATTGTGTATACCATGTATAATTATATTAATCTTACTAATTATATATCATATAAATTAAATATAAACAATTTTAATGATAGAAATTATAATAATGATCATAAATTAAATTAACAAACTATTATTAAAAATCTAAATATTAATTAAAATATATTTACATAACACAAATGATTCAAAATCAAATCAAAATATATTACTAAATAATAATATTTAATTTTTAAATTATCTTACTTTTTTAAGCTTATATTTTTTTTTGATTAAATATAAATTAGTTAGATATTATTTGACTCATTCGAAATTTATTTCGAATTAATTTTTCTAAAAAATTAAACTATAAATAATTAAAATGAATATTTAAAATTTAATAAATAGAAATATAAATGAGATTTATTATTTAATAAGTAAAATATAGCTATTAAAAGGTTTATGTATTTAGGGGTTTCGGGGTTTATGAGCATACTGATTTAAGTAAGTAATCATTTAATGATCTTTGGGTTTTATTTGAAAAATAAAATAACAAAAAACTTATTTTTATTATTTTTCTCATTCTTTAAGGTTATAACTTTTAAAATATAATAGTTTTTAAATTTTTTTCAAAAGTGAAAACATTTTTATTTATAATAATCATAATAATTATATATCATATAAATTCAATATAAAAAATTTTATTGATAGATATTCTAATAATTATCAAAAAATAAATTAAAAATCTATTATGAATAAGATTGATATTACTTAAAATATAATATCAAAACCTAAAATGATTCAAAAGCAAAGCAAAATAGATTACTTAATATTAATTATTTGTTTTTAAATTTTTATTATTTTTATAAGCTTATCTATTTTTGATGAAAATAATTTTTATAAATTATATTTTTAACTATAATTTATTTTATAATTAATACAGATATACAAATAAAAAACTAAAGTTCAAATAATTTTAAAAATTATAATGAAAACAAATGAAATTGATATTTATTAATTATTATTTAGTGTATAACTAAATAATTTATTTTATTAATTATTTAGTGAAAATAATTTATTGTTTATATTGATTTATATAATATAAATTATAATGATTATTATAACTAAATATTGTATTCACATTTTAAAAAAATATAAAATTTATATATTTTCAAAGGTTATAACCTTTGAAAATATCAATAAATAATAAAAATAAATTTTTATTAATTTATTTTTTAATAAAACCTATAAACCACTAAATGCATACACAGTTAAATCAGTAAACTCCTAAACCTCATAAAACCTAAATACATAAACCATTAAACCTCTAATATACTACTTAATAATTAATAAATCTAATTTTTATTCTATTTATTATAATTTTAAATATTTATTAGTTTATTTTTATAGAAATATTATTACAAATTAAAATTATGAGAGTGACATATATATTTTAATTAATTTATTTTTAATCAAAAAATATATATGCTTATAAAAGAAGTAAAATTTAAAAATTAAAAATTATTATTAAGTAATACATTTTACTTTAATTTTGAATCAATTTGGATTTTGTAAATATTTTTTAATTAATATCAATCTTTTTATTAATAGTTTATAAATTTAAATTTTGAATCATAATTATATTATCTATCAATAAAATTGTATATATTGAATATATATGATATATAAATATTAATATTATTATAACTAAATATTGTATTCACATTTCAAAATTATTTAAATATTATGATATTCAAAGGTTATGACCTATGAAAATGAGAAAAATTACAATTTTTTTTTGTTATTTTATTGTTTAATAAAACCTATAAGCCACTAAATGCCTAAAAACATAAATTGCTAAACTCCTAAACAATAAAACCTCTAAATACTTAAACCATTAAACTTGTGTACATTAATAAAAAATCATAAATCTTCATTTAATTTTTATTAAGTATAATTTTAAATTTTATTCTAATTATTTATAAGTTTATTTTATAGAAATATTAATTATAAAATAAATTATTAGTGAGACAGATCTAATTTAAATAATTTATTTTCATCAAAAAAATATATCTCATTATAAAAAGATGCATAATTTTAAAAACAAAAATTTATTATTTAGTAATATATTTTATTTTTATTTTGAATCATTTTAGATTTTTCAATTATATTTTAATTTATATCGTTCTTATTAATAATAGTTTATTAATTTTTTTATTGATCATTATTATAATATGTATTAATAAAATTATTATATTGAGTTTACATTATATATAATTATTAAGATTATTATTATTGAATATTATATTCACATTTAAAAAAAATTAAAAATTATTATATTTCAAAGGTTATAACCTTCAAAGATTAAAAAAAAATCAAAAAATTAAATTTTGTATTTTTTCATTCTTTAAATAAAAATTATAAATCACTTAAGGCCTAAACACCTAAATCACTAAACCTCAAAACGCATAAATACTTTAAACCATTAAACTAGTATATCCTGATAAAAAATAATAAATCTTATTTAATTTTATTCATTATAATTTTAAGATTCATTTTAAATATTTATTAGTTTATTTTTATAGAATTATAAATTAAAATTAAATTATGAGGAAGACAAATATAATTAAAATAATTTACTTTTAATAACAAAAAATATAAACTTATAAAAAGAAGCAAAACATTAAAGAAAGTATTATTTTGTAATATATTTTACTTTGATTTTGAATTAATTTACGTTTTGCAAATATATTTAAAATAATATCTATCTTATTAATAATAGTTTATTAATTTATTTTTTGATCATTAATATAATATATTTCAATATAATTGTTTATATTGAATTTACATAATATATAATTATTATGATTATCATAACTAAATATAGCATTCACATATAAAAAAATTTAAAAATTGTTATATTTCAAAGTTTATAACCTTCAAAAATGAGAAAAAATAACAAAAAATAAATTTTTTGTTATATCATTGTTTAAATAAAACTTATAAACCATTAAATGCCTAAATACATAAATAACTAAACTACTAAACCCCGAAGCCCCTAAATACTTAAACCTTTAAACTCGTAAACCTTAAATATAATTTAAATAATTTATAGAAATATTAATTACAAAATAAATTATGAGTGATACAAATATAATTTAAATAATATATTTTTCATCAAAAAAACATATAAGCTTATAAAATGATGCAAAAAATAAAAAAAATTATTATTTAGTATTAAATTTTACTTTGATTTTGAATCATTGTAGGTTTTTTAATTATATTTTAATTTATATCTATCCATATTAATAATAGTTTATTAAATTATTTTTTGATAAATGATATAATATCTTTCAATAAAATTATTTATATTTAGTTTATATTATATATAGTTATAATATTTATTATTACTAATATCAAACTAGCATGAGATCTATGGTTTGTATAACTTAGTTTATGTAATATGGTAATTGTTTTACATTAATGAATATATTTTGATTTATATTATATTATAAATATTGATAGATGGGTGATTAAGTAGAACTTGAAGTATGGCTTTAATTATTTATAGGTTTGTGCAAGATTATCAACGTGAATAGTGATAGATAAATTATGGGCTCACTCGTACATATGGTATGAAGAAAGTGATAGTCATTTCGAATGTGATGCAAGAGATAAAATTATATATTAATTCTAAAATTTGAATATGTTAATCATTATGAGTTTGACACATACAAAGTTGAAAGTATAAATACTTTTACATATCAATCCATTTTACATGTATTAGAAAAACTAGTTCTCAATTGAGATGAATATTATATAAAATATTCTCTTAAGGATTTTAGATTTAGTATAGGAGTTGCATAATCAACGAGGAGGAGGATGAAAAATAATCATTAAGAGATACATAAGTATATTGTGATTCACAAGATAGGTACAATCTTTATAAATTACTTTTACTCATATAGTTCCCACTAGTGAAATATCATCTAAACATATATTAATTATGCGAGTTTGATGCTTACAAAATAGAAAGTGTAAATGCTTACAAACTTATCAATTCTTGGTCTTCATTATAACTAAGACTAAAGAATTAAATTATGCATAGAAACAACCATCAAGGATAGTTGATAAGTTACCCAAAAAGGTATGTGATTGTGAATAACTCTTAATTAGAGATGACTTTTTATCTTGGTATCGAGGTATCAAGGAGATAGCTATAAGGGGACCATCATTAGGATATGATCAATAGTGATTGTGATAAACATCTTGTATACCATTAGGGAAATAAGTCATTACACAATAACTCAACCTTTATTCTATGTCTATATATACTACAATGTGAACTAATTTGAACATATATCACATAAATTAAATTAACAAAACTCATAGATCTAAGATTAATTTTATAATATGGATATCTATTTTATAAGAATTAAGTTATATCATTATTGAATAACCAACTACTGATATAATTCATGTAAGATCGATATTTAGATGAAAGTCCTATTTACTACCATAATGCCTCATTTACATGTAGATTTTTATTGATAAGATATTCTTATCAATGATTTCTACTTTGAAACTTGAATGATTGAATGTGATTTTAAAGTGGGAATTTGTGGCATTTAGAAATGCCATGGGTTTCATTTTTCCCCTATATAACACAAAGTTATGATATTGAGAATGATTCAAAACTTTGGTCTTTTTCTTTCTTTAGAATTTGGATTTTTATTGAGCTAGGAATAGTTGTAGCTTATGCATTCATCTTTATAATGCAATATTATAGCATTGGAATGAGTTGTGACTTTTGTCTCTCTTGTATTAGATTACCATGATACCGGGAATAATCATAGCTCATGCATTTCATTTCTATAAACCAAAATCATGTGCTAAGAATGGTTGTAGCTCGAGTAAATGCTCTCTAGATCTTTCTATAACTAAAAGTCATAGTGTTAGAGATAAGTCATAGCTTTTACCTTAGTATTTGTGACTCTATAATGAGAAAGTCATAGTATTGGAGAAAAGTCATAGCTTCTACCTTAGTATTTGTGACTCTATAATGAGAAAGTCATGGTGATAAAAATTCCACAAATTCTAGCACCGATGGGGATACTTAGTTGCCACAGATTAAATAAATATTGTAGTTATAAATAATGTTACAACCTAGTTTGACAATGACTCCAAGAAAATTTCACAATCAAAAAGAATATATTATATAATGAAATAATTGTGTCAATGAGGTGGTATAGTCATGACATACTAAAATTTACATGACTATGGGTATATAACTTTAGCCAAGAATGAATGTCAAAACTATCTTATAAGCTAATTGTGATGTAACAAAGTCATAATATAAAAGAATTGTATGACTTTGAATATCTTTTTTCTCCCCTTCTATTTAACAAATCTACTAAGTCTTAAATTTCACACAAAAACTATAATTTCATGAAATTATTCTATTTAATGCTATTTTTCATAAAATACATCATATATATTCATCAAAATAACTAGTATTAGCCGATATTTGGAATATTGAACAAACACACACTGAAATGAACAATTAATCTCCATCTAAAAAAATAAGACTATATAATTTTCTAGCCATCCTTCATAAGTATTTTTCTAATACTAGATTTGAGTGTGATTGTATATCTCAATGGTGGGGCTACTTCTTTTATGGATATGTAAATGAGTCATGGTGGGTTTGAATCCTATTACTACTTCTCATCTTCCTCCTCCTCCTCCTACTTTATCTTTTCCTTCTTCTTCTTCTTCTCCTCCTCCTCCTCCTCCTCCTCCTTCTTTCTTCTATGACTTTTCTCTTTCTTCTTATTCTTCTTCTTTCTCATATCTTCTTTTTTTTCTTTCTCCTCATATTCTTCTTTTTCTTCATCCTCATATTTTCTTTTTCTTCCTCATATTTTTCTTCTACTACTACTACTAATTCTTCTTCCTCATATTCTTTTTCTTTTTCTTCTTCTTCTCCTCCTCCTCCTCCTCCTCCTCCTTATTATTATTATTCTTCTTCTACTTCTTTTTTTTCTTCTTATTCTTCTTATTCTCATTCATTTTAATCTAGTTCTTCTATGTTTTCTTCTTCTCCACCTCCTCTTTCTTCATCATCTTCTTCTCACCTTCTTTCTTCATCTTTTTTTTTCTTCTTCTTCTCCTTTTTCTTCTCCTTTTTTCTCATACTTCTTCTACTTCATCTTCATCATCTTCTTTTCTTATTCTTCTTCTTGTTTTGCTTCTTTTTCTTATTATTATTATTATTATTATTCTACTTCTACTACTACTACTACTACTTGTTCTTCTTCTTCTTCTTCTTCTTCTTCTTATTCTTCTGCTTTTCTTTCTTATTCTACTTCTTCTCCTACTTTTTCTTCTACTTCTTATTTTTTTTCTTTTTTTTCTTTATCTTTATCTTTTTCTTTTTATTTATAATTATTATTATTATTCTTCTTCTTTATTTTAAATTATATATGTCGCACTTATAATTTATTTTGTAATTAATATTACTATAAAAATAAACTGATAAATAATTAAAATGAATATTTAAAATTATAATGAATACTAATAAAATTGAGATTTATGATTTTTTATTTAGACTATACTAATTTAATTTTTTAAGTATTTATGGGCTTCGGGGTTTATGAGTTTAGTCATTTTAGTATTTTGTCATTTAGTTGTTTATAGGTTTAATATAAAAAATAAAATAACAAAAAATTTATTTTTGTTATTTTTTCTCATTTTTGAAGGTTATAAACTTTGAAAATATAATAATTTTTAAATTTTTTTTTGAAAAGTGAATATAATATGAAGTTATAATAATCATAATAATTATATATTATATAAATTCAATATAAACTATTTTATTGATATTTATTATAATAATGATCATAAAAAATTAATAACCAATTATTAATAAGATAAATATTGTTTAAAATATATTTACAAAACCTAAAATGACTCAAAATCAAAGTGATATATTTTACTAAATATTAATTTTAAATTTTTAAATTTTTGTATCCATTTATAAGCCTATATATTTTTTGATGAAAAATAAATTATTTAAATTATATTTGTCTCACTAATAATTTATTTTTTAATTTATATTTCTATAAAATTAAACTAATAAATAATTAAAATGTATATTTAAAATTATAATGAATACTAATAAAAATGAGATTTATGATTAATGATTTTTTATTTAGGGTATAACTATTTAATTGGATATGTTTTTTGTGGTTTTGGGGTTAAAAAGTTTATTGATTTATATATTTACATATTTTCATATTTATAGGTTTTATTTAATCAAAGAAATAATAAAAAATATATTTTTATGAATTTTCGTGATTTTCAAAGGTTATAACTTTTAAAAATATAATAATTTTTTAATAATTCTAAAATATGAATACAATACTTAGTTATAATAATCTTAATAATTATATTTGTTGTGGATTCAATATAAAAAAATGTATTAATATATATTATAATAATGATCAAAAAATAAATTAATAAACTATTATTAATATGATAGATATTAATTAAAATATATTTGCAGAATCCAAAATAATTCAAAATCAAAGTAAATTATATTACTAAATAAAATTTTAAATTTTTGAAATTTTGTTTATTTTTATAAGCTTATTTTTTTTCATAAAAAATAATTTATCTAAATTATATCTGTCTCACTCATTATTTATTTTGTAATTATTATTTCTATAATAATAAACTAAAAAATAATTAAAATGAATACTTAAAATTATAATGAATACAAATAAAAATGAGATTTATTATTTATTATTTAGGTTATATAGTTTTAATGGTTTAAGTATTTAGGGGGTTTTGGGTTTTAGGAGTCTAGAGATTTAAATGTTTAGACATTTATTGGTTTGTAAGTTTTATTTAAATAATAAAATAATAAAAAATTATTTTTGTAATTTTTTATCATTTTTGAAGGTTATAACCTTTGAAAATATAATAACTTTTAAATTTTTTTCAAATGTAAATATAATATTTAGTTATAAAAACTTAATAATTATAAGACATTTTAATTGAATATAAGTAATTTTATTGTTCGATATTATAAAAATGATCAAATAATTAATTAATAAACTATTATTAATAAGATTGATCGCAATTAAACTATAATTGCAAAACTTATATATAATGATTCAAAATCAAAGTAAAATATATTACTAAATAATAATTTTTTGTTTTTAAATTTTTACTTCTTAATATAAGCTTATTTTTTTATTAAAAATAAATTATTAAAATTATATCTGTTTTACTCATTTTTATTTTGTGATTGATATTTCTATTAAAAATAAAATAATAAATAATTAAAATGAAAATTTAAAATAATAATGAATACAAATTAAAATGAGATTTATGATTTATTATATATGGTATTCCGATTTAATGGTTTGATTATTTAGGGTTTTTGTCATTTTATAGTTTAGCAAAATATGTTTTTAGGCATTTAGTGGTTTATAGGTTTGATTTATATAATAAAAATTTAATATTCTATTTTTGATTTTTTCTGATTTCCAAATGTAATAACCTTTGGAAATAAAATAATTTTTAAAATTTTTTGAAATGTGAATACCATGTATAATTATATTAATCTTACTAATTATATATCATATAAATTCAATATAAATATTTTTAATGATAGATATTATAATAATGATCAAAAATTAAATTAATAAACTAATATTAATAATATAAATATTAATTAAAATATATTTACATAACATAAAATGATTCAAAATCAAATCAAAATATATTACTAAATAATAATATTTAATTTTCAAATATTTCCTTCTTTTTATAAGCTTATATTTAATTTTTATAAAAATAAATTATTTAAATAATATTTGTCTCTCTCGAAAATTATTTTGTTATTAATTTTTCTAAAAAATTATATTATAAATAATTTAAATGAATATTTAAAATTATAATAAATAAAAAATAAAAATGAGATTTATTATTTATTTAGTAGTATATAGCTGTTAAAAGGTTTATGTATTTAGACGTTTCGGGGTCTATGAGCTTACTGATTTAAGTAAGTAAGCATTTAATGATCTATAGGTTTTATTTAAAAAATGAAATAATAAAAAAATTATTTTTATTATTTTTTCTCATTTTTTAAGTTTATAACCTTTGAAATTATAATAAATTTAAAATTTTTTCAAAAGTGAATACAATATTTAGTTATAATAATCATTATATTTATATATCATATAAATTCAATATAACCAATTTTATTGATAAATATTCTAATAATGATCAAAAAATAAATAAATAATATATTATTAATAATATAGATATCAATTAAAATATAATTACAAAATCTAAAATAATTCAGAAGCAAAGCAAAATATATTATAATATAATAATTTTTTATTTTGAATTTTTTTTATTTTAAAAAGTCTATCTATATTTTTTGATTAAAAATAATTTATATAAATTATATTTGTCTAACTCATAATTTATTTTGTAATTAATATTTATATAAAAATAAACAAATAAATAATTAAAATGAATATTTAAAATTATAATGAAAAAAAAATGAGTTATATTAATTATTATTTAGGGTATACTAGTTTAATTTTAATTATATCTTTCTCACTAATGATTTATTTTGTAATTAATATTTCTATAAAAATAAACTGATAAAAAATTAAATTAAAAATTTAAATTATACTGGATAAAAATTAAAATGAGATTTATGATTTATTATTATAGGTTTTATTTAAATAATAAAATAATAATAAAAATTTATAATTTTTTCTGATTTTCATAGGTTATAACCTTTGAAAATATAATAATATTTAAAATTTTTTGAAATGTGTATATATAATATTTAGTTATAATAATATTAATAATTATATATCATATAAATTCAATATAAAGAATTTTATTGATAGATATTATAATAATGATCAAAAATTAAAGTAATAAACTATTAATAAAAAGATAGAAATTAATTAAAAAATATTTACAAAACCCAAATTGATTTAAAATTAAAGTAAAATATATAACTGGATAATAATTTTAAATTTTTAAATTTTTTGTTCTTTTATATGTGTATATATATTATTTCATTAAAAATAAATTATATAAATTATATTTGGTGCACTCATAATTTATTTCGTAATAAATATTTCTATAAAAATAAACTAATAAATAATTAAAATGAATATTTAAAATTATAATAAATAGAAAAAACAATGAGATTTATTATTTATTAAGTAGTATACAGCTGTTATACGGTTTATGTATTCAGGGGTTTCGGGTTTTATGAGCTACTGATTTATGTAAGTAAACATTTAGTGGACTATAGGTTTTATTTAAAAAATAAATAACAAAAAATTTTTTTTTTGTATTCTTTCTCATTTTTTAAGATTATAATATTTGAAAATATAATAATTTTTAAATTTTTTTCAAAAGTGAATACAATATTTATTTATAATAATCATAATTATTATATATCATATAAATACAATATAAACAATTTTATTCATAGATATTCTAATAATTATCAAAAAATAAATTAAAAATCTATTATGAATAAGATTGATATTACTTAAAATATAATATCAAAATCTAAAAAGATTAAAAAGTAAAGCAAAATATATTACTAAATAATAAATTAATTAATAAACTAGTTTTAATAAGAATGATATAAATTAAGATATAATTGTAATATCTAAAATGACTCAAAATCAAAATAAGATATATTTACAAAAAATAATTTTAATTTTTTAAAATTTTGCCTCTTTTTATAAGCATATATTTTTGTCATGAAAAATAAATTATTGAAATTATACCGGTCTCACTAATAATTTATTTTAATTAATATTTATATAAAAATAAACTGATAAATAATTAAAATGAATATTTAAAATTATAATGAATACTAATAAAAATGTGAATTATGATTTATTATTTAGACAATACTAATTTAATGTTTTGAGTATTTATGAGCTTCGTGGATTAGGAGTTTAGTCATTTTAGTATTGAGTCATTTAGTGGTTTATAGGTTTTATTTAAAAAATAAAATAAAAAAAAGTATTTTTGTTATTATTTCTCATTTTTGAAGATTATAACCTTTGAAAATATAATAATTTTTAATTTTTTGTTTGAAAAGTTAATACAATATGAAGTTAACAATCATAATAATTAAATATCATATAAATTTAATATAAATTATTTTATTGGTATATATTATAATAATGAACATGCAAAAGATTAATAAACAATTTTTAATAAGATAAATATTGTTTAAAATATATTTGCAAAATTTTAAATGATTCAAAATCAAAGTGAAATATTTTACTAAATATTAATTTTAAATTTTTAAATTTTTGTATCCATTTATATGCTTATATATTTTTTGATGAAAAATAAATTTTTTAAATTATATTTGTCTCACTAATAATTTATATTTTAATTTATATTTCTATAAAAATAAACTAATAAATAATTAGATTGTATGTTTAAAATATAATGAATATTAATAAAAAAGAGATTTATTATTTATTATATATAGTATACTGGTTTAATTGTTAAATTATTTAGGGGTTTTGTCATTTAGAAGTTTAGCAATTTATGTTTTTAGGCATTTAGAGGTTTATAGGTTTTATATATATAATAAAAATAAAAAAAAAATTTTGATTTTTTCTGATTTTGAAAGGTTATAATCTTTGAAAAGAAAATAATTTTTAAAATTTTTTGAAATGTGAATACAATGTATAATTATATTAATCATACTAATTATATATCATATAAATTAAATATAAGCAATTTTAATGATAGATATTATAATAATTATCAAAAATTAAATTAACAAACTATTATTAAAAATCTAAATATTAATTAAAATATATTTACGTAACACAAAATTATTCAAAATCAAATCAAAATATATTACTAAATAATAATATTTAATTTTTAAATTTTTCCTTCTTTTTTTAAGCTTATATTTTTTTTGATTAAATATAAATTATTTAACTATTATTTGTCTAATTCAAAATTTATTTCAAATTAATTTTTCTAAAAAATTAAACTATAAATAATTAAAATGAATATTTAACATTATAATAAATAGAAATATAAATGAGATTAATTATTAAATAAGTAGAATATTGCTATTAAAAGGTTTATGTATTTAGGGGTTTTGGGCTTTATGAGCATACTGATTTAAGTAAGTAATCATTTAATGATCTATAGGTTTTATTTAAAAGATAAAATAACAAAGAATTTATTTTTATTATTTTTTCTCATTTTTTAAGGTTATAACATTTGAAAATATAATAATTTTTAAATTTGTTTCAAAAGTGTATACAATATTTATTTATAATAATCATAATAATTATATATCATATAAATTCAATATAAACAATTTTATTGATATCAAAAATTAAATTAAAAATCTATTATTAATAACATTGATATTACTTAAAATATAATATTAAAACGTAAAATGATTCAAAAACAAAGCAAAATATATAACTAAAAAATAATTATTTGTTTTTAAATTTTTATTCTTTTTATAAGCTTATCTATTATTTGATGAAAAATAATTTTTATTAATTATATTTTTAACTCATAATTTATTTTATAATTAATATATATATATATATAACTAAAAAAATCTAAATGAATTTTTTAATTTATAATGAAAACAAATAAAAAAATGAAATTTATTAATTATTATTTAGGGTATACACGTTTAAACGATTATCTATATAGGGGTAGCGAGATTTAGTAGTTTAATGATTTATGTGTTTAGGCATTAAGTGATTTATAGGTTTTATTTAAACAATGAAATAATAATAAAAAATATTTTTTTTTGTTTTTTCAAATGTTCAATGGTTATAATCTTTGAAAATATAAAAATTTTAAATATTTTTTCAAAAGTGAATACAATATTTAGTTATAATAATTATTAAATTTATATATCATATAAATTAAATATAAATATTTTTATTGATAAATTTCTAATAATGATCAAAAAATAAATTAATAATTTATTATTAATAAGTTAGATATCAATTAAAATATAATTACAAAACCTAAAATGATTCATAAACAATGTAAAATATATTACTATATAATAATTTTTTGTTTTTAATTTTTTTCTTCTTTTAATAAGTTTATCTATATTTTTTTTGTTGAAAAATAATTTCTATAAATTATATTTGTCTAACTTATAATTTATTTTGTAATTAATATCTATATAAAAATTAACAAATAAATAATTAAAATGAATATTTAAAATTATAATGAAAAAAATAAAAATGAGATTTATTATTTATTATTTACGATATACATGTTTAAAAAATGTATCTATTTAGGGTTTTCCAGATTTAGAAGTTATTGATTTAAGTATTTAGTAATTTAATGGTTTATAGCTCATATTTAAATAATGAAATAACAAAAAATTTATTTTTGATATTTTTTCAAATTTTAAAATGTCATATTTTTTTGAAAATATAATAATTTTAAATTTTTTTAAAAATGTGAATACAATATTTAGTAATAATAATTATTATCACTATATATAATATAAACTAAATATAAATAATTTTATTTATAATATTATATCAATTATCAAAAAATAAATTAATAAACTATAATTAATATGATCGATAAAATTAAAATATAATTAAACACCCTAAAATGATTCAAAATCAAAGTAAAATTTTTTACTAAAAAATAAATTTATTTTAGTTTTTGCTTCATTTTATAAGCTTATATATTTTTTTGTTGAAAACTATATTATTTAAATTATATTTGTCACTCATAATTTATTTTGTAATTAATATTTCTATATATTATTTAAATTATATTTATGGTTTACGAGTTTAAAGGTTTAGGTATTTAGGGGCTTCGGAGTTTAGAAGTTAAGAGATTTGTGTATTTAGGCATTTAATGGTTTATAAGTTTTATTTAAACAATGATATAACAAAAAATTTATTTTTGTTATTTTTTCTCATTTTTGAAGGTTATAACCTTTGAAAATTTAACAATTTTTAAATTTTTTTATATGTGAATACTATATTTAGTTATGATAATCTTAATAATTATATATCATGTTAATTCAATATAAACAATTATATTGATAGATATTATATTTATGATCAAAAAATAAATAAATAAACTATTATTAATAAGATAGAGATTTTTTAAAATATATTTGCAAAACATAAATTTATTCAAAATCATAGTAAAATATAATAGTAAATAATATTTTTTTGATGTTTTGCTTCTTTTATAAGTTTATATTTTTTGTTATTAAAAGTAAATTATTTAAATTATATTTGTCTTCCACATAATTTATTTTTAATTTATAATTCTATAAAAATAAACTAATAAATAATAAAAATGAATATTTAAAATTATAATGAATACAAATAAAATTAAAATTTTTATTATTTATTATGTAGGATATACTAGTTTAATGGTTTAAGTATTTAGGTGTTTTGGGATTTAGTGATTTATGTGTTTAGTACTTTAGTGATTTATAGTTTTTATTTAAACAAAAAAGAATAAAAAATCAAATTTTTTGATTTTTTTTAATTTTCGAAGGTTATAACCTTCGAAAATATAATAAGTTTTATTTTTTTTAAATATTAATATAATATTTAGTTATAATATTCTTAATTATTATATATCTGTCTCACTGATAAGTATTTATATGTTTTTAGGGTATACCTATCTCACTAATAAGTAATTATATATCTTTCTCACTAATATTTAGTTATAATATTTATATATCTGTTTGATTATTTATTTTGTAATTAGTATTTTTATAAAAATAACCAAATAAATAATTAAAATGAATATTTAAAATTATAATGAAAAAAATGAGATTTATTAATTATTATTTAGGGTATACCAGTTTAATTTTATTTATATCTGTCTCACTGATAAGTATTTATATGAATAAAAAAAATTTAATGTATACCAGTTTAATGGTTTAAGTATTTAGATGTTTTGTCATTTGAAAATTTAGCGATTTATGTTTTTAGGCATTTAGTGGTTTATAGGATTTATTTAAACAATAAAATAATAATAAAAAGTTTATAATTTTTTCTCATTTTCATAGCTTATAAGCTTTGAAAATATAATAATATTTAAAATTTTTAAAATCTAAATCTAATATTTTAGTTATAATAATATTAATAATTATATATCATATAAATTCAATATAAATAATTTTATTGATAGATATTATAATAATGATCAAAAATTAAATTAATAAACTATTAATAAAAAGATTAAAATTAATTAAAAAATATTTACAAAACCCAAATTGATTCAAAATTAAAGTAAAATATATTACTTGATAATAATTTAAATTTTTTAAATTTTTACTTCTTTTATATGCATATATATATATATATATATATATATATATATATATATATATATATATATATATATATATATATATATATATATATTATTCCATTAAAAATAAATTATTTAAATTATATATGTCGCACTCATAATTTATTTTGTAATAAATATTTCTATAAAAATAAACTAATAAATAATTAAAATGAATATTTAAAAAAATAATAAATAGAAATAAAAAATTAGATTTATTATTTATTATGTATTATATATCAGTTTAATGGTTACTGTATCTAGGCATTACGGGTTTTAAGAATTTACTTATTTAACTGTGTATGTATTTAGTAGTTTATAGGTTTTATTTAAAAAATAAAAAAACAAAAAATTTTATTTTATTATTTTTTGATATTTTCAATGGTTATAACCATAGAAAATATAAAATTATTTAAATTTTTTTCAAAAGTGAATTCAATATTTAGTTATAATAATCATTATATTTATATATCATATAAATTCAATATAAACTATTTTATTGATAAATATTCTAATAATGATCAAAAAATAAATAAATAATATATTATTAATAAGATAGATATCAATTATAATATAATTACAAAACCTAAAATTATTCAGAAGCAAAGCAAAATATATTACTATATAATAATTTTTTGTTTTGAACATTTTTTTTTCTTTTAAAAAGTTTATCTATATAATTTTGATGAAAAATAATTTATATAAATTATCTTTGTGTAACTCATAATTTATTTTGTAATAAATATTTATATAAAAATAAACAAATAAATAATTAAATTTGAATATTTAAAATTAAAATGAAAAAAAATGAGATTTATTCTTTATTATTTAGGATAAACCGGTTTAATTTAAATTAGATCTGTCTCACTAATAATTTATTTTATAATTAATATTTCTATATAAATAAACTGATAAATAATTAAAATAAAAATTAAAATTATACTGAATAATTAAATTAATTTATATTGTTCCTCTATCGACTCTAGAATGATTGCTAAATCTCTAACCAAAATAATAGGAGCTTTTACTTTATCTCTATTATGTCTCATCATATTTGATGTTGAAACAATGGGCTATCAAAGGTAATTTGACTCATGTACGCTAACAGACTAAACCAAAGTTGTACCCCTATGTGTTGAAATAGCTAGTTGTTGAGGATGCTATTTATATTGATTATTGTAATTTCTTCTAAAATATAACTCATACACACACTCAAAGCAATTTTTTAAAAACATAGTTCACCTATAAAAAAATAACCATCGTATAGCCTATTAGAACAAACTAGCCCTAGGGCGGTTTGAGCAGGGCAAGAAGTATGGGCTCTCTTTAAATCAAGAATCAAAAAAATTATTTTTTTGGCATGTCTAAGCCTTTTTTTTATATCCTCATGGATATGAAAAATATCATTTCTTTCTTTTTATATTAAATGAGTTATGTATACAAGCTCTTAATACCCAAAAAGGTGTAAATGAATCATATTCAAATGTATAAAAGGTTTTAATCTTTGCTCAAAATATTAGTCTTGCATATTGACACTTGAGGTCACAAATCAAAGGAAAAAGCCATAGTGATATTTCCAATCCCAAGAATGTTAGCTAAAAAAAGTTATAAAGAGTAGTACTCGAGCTTTAACTATTTCTAGGGTCATGACTTTTGCTCTTAAGGAATGTCCAAATTACAATCATTCCTAGTGCAATGACTTTGCAATATAAAGATAAAATGCACAAGCTATGGTCATATCCAATACTGTGACCCAGTATTATAGTGATTAAATATGTATTCAAGATCATTCTTAGTGCCATAACAATATGTTCAACAGAGAGACACAAGTTATGGCATATTCTCATTGATATGATTTTGTGTTCTAGAGACAAAATATACAATCATGACCATTGCTAATGCTAGAATAATCTAAAGCAAGAAAGAGATTGAATCCATAACTCACCCCTTGAGTCAAGACTTTTTGTTACATATACAAAAAGATAAATCTGTGACATTCCATAAAGTTATGAATTTCATTTAAAATTTAACACATAGTCATTTGATTATAAAAGTGCAAAACATGAGATTTAGGATTTAGGATTTATGGATTATGGTTATAGTTTATGGTTTATGGTTTAGGATTTAAAGTTTAGGGTTTATGGTTTTTTTTTGTTTTTTTTGGAAAACACACACTTTATTTATCATTTAGGCACACAACTTACAAGGGACTAAAAAGCTGACTAATTTCATTTGAGTCATTATGCGCACTGCGTCCTTTCCATTCGGATTTTTCCAAGCCTTTTTGAGGAACCTAAATGATGCACCATATCAAAACTATGCAAATATAAGATTGTGCATGTGTGTGACATGCAGCATCAAGCGTTTGCCTATGTCATTGTTATGCAATGGAATACATGTAAAACTAAATACCCATAAATCCACAAGTCCATATCTATGGCACTTTGTCAATTCATTCTCACCTCTAAATTTCACTTTCTTTTGCTCCAATTATCCTCAAAAGAGTATATCTTGGGTTAGAATGCTTCCTCGTCGAGCTCCAAGAAGTGGCTGTATTTTTCACGGACAAAATATCAAAAAATATGCATGCATCGGTGTGCATGTGTGATGAGGTCCATCTCATAGTCTAATTATCTACGCGTAAACCAAGCTAGACTACATGTAAAATTACCAAATGCTATAAAGATCGGTCTTATGCTCCCGGGCTCCCGGGAATGTAGCATTGCCTAATGTGAATTTACAAAATGCATTAGTGGGCCCCACTTAGAGATACTCATGGGTCCAGTTGCCCACATTGCATGCTACAAAGAGAACAGACAAGATTGTGTGTGTGAGTTTGTCATGATCCGTCTCTACAAGTACATGGTGCATACAAATTCCAAAATATAAATAAGACTACCAACATAAACTATAAGTTTGAATCTTTCGCTCCCGTATGGTTAGTCTGGACTCCATTGCTTACTGGCCCTGCTTGGTGATGCTTCGGATTTTGCCGCCTCTCGAATTAATCATGGATTACCCGCTACTCCTGCTGGGCGACGGTTGGGTGGTCCTCTAGGCTGCCTGATAGGGCTAGTGGGACCCACTCCTAGCTACTCCTGGGTTTACTTCCAACCACATTACTCGGTCTCATCAGTTGTCTGAATGTTATCATCCCGGCTTGCTAGTGGGGCCATCTACAAGCTGGTGGCCCATACTTCTGGCTTCTTCCAGGACTTGCTGGCCCCTTTGAAAGCTACACCAAAATGGACAAGAATATGTGCACGTGTATACTGTGGTCTGTCACTATGTGTGTGTGTGGTGCAGTTGTATCAGGGTTTAGTAGTTTAGTAATTTAAGCATTTAGGTATTTTGTGGTTTATAGGTTTTATTTAAATAATTAAATAACAAAAAAATTATTTTTATGATTTTTTCTCATTTTCAAGGTTATAACCATTGAAAATATTATAATTTTTAATTTTTTTCAAATCTTAATACAATATTTAATTATAATAATCATAAAAATTAAATATCATGTAAATTCAATATAAATAATTTTATTGATCGATATTATAATACCGATAATAAAATAGATTAATAAACTATTATTAATAAGATAGATATTAATTAAAATATATTTGCAAAACCTAAAATGATTCAAAATCAAAGTAAAATATATTACTAAATAATAATTTTTTATTTTTAAATTTTTGATTCTTTTTATAAACTTATAAATTTTTTTGATGAAGATAAATTATTTAAATTATATTTGTCTCATTTATAATTTTATTTTGCAATAAATATTTCTATAAAAATAAACTAATAAATAATTAAAATGAATATTAAAATTATAATAAATACAAATAAAAATGAGATTTATGATTAAATATTTAGGGAATTCCGGTTTAATGGTTTAAGTATTTAAGAGTTTAGTAGTTTAGTGATTTAAGTGTTTAGGCATTTAGTAGTTTATCTGTTTTATTTAAATAATTAAATAACAAAAAAATTATTTTTCTAATTTTTTATCAATTTTGAAGTTTATAACCTTTATAAATATAATAATTTTTAAATTTTTTTCAAATGTGAATACAATATTTAGATATAATAAACTTAATAATTATATATCATGTAAATTAAAAATAAACAATTTTATTGATAGATATTAATAAACTAAATATAAATATAAATATAATAATGATCAAAAAATAAATTAATAAACTATTATTTATTGATAGATATTTATATATTATTTATAAATACTTAAACCTTTTGTTGGGTAATTGCGCTTCCACGGGTAGTGAGATTAAAAATAGAAAACAACAGAAACATAGAAAACAAGCAATATATATATATATATCCCAATCCAACAGCATCCACGACAGAATCAAAAACGAGAAATCAACATAGGAAATAATGTGGTTCGCTAGTCGCTCAGTACGACTAGCTACCTCTACCATAAAATGCTTATGCATTACAGATTAAAACCAAGAAAATAGAACTTCTTATAATATGCAGCATGCAGCAGTTGCAAAATCACGCAGAGAGAGGAGAGGGATGATGAATAGTTCAAACGGGTCAAAAACAGCCACCCGAAAAATAAATTACAAATCATTTTATATGAAAAATAAACACCTGGTTCATTTAACCGAAGCAGGTCAGATCAAGGAGCGGGTCAGGTTCTGCTCCAAAAATTTCAGCCTGCTGACCAGACAGCGGGACCTCTGTTATTGTGCTACTGCTGCATCCCGGGGCTTTTAATATTTTTTTTCATGCACTTACATGAAAATATTAAAACATATTATTAAGTAAAACCAAATTATATATACAGCAATCTCCACCTTAATTTGTTTTGCATGCGGATAGAGAGACACTCTCTATAAATAGTTAGTCCAAAAAGACTACATCTGATTTGATATGTTCAGTAAGTCAAGACAGTGTCTTAACTTATTCAGAGTAACAGTTTTGGTAAACATGTCAGCTAGATTATCAGAAGTTGCAATCTTCTTTAGTTGTACCCTCTTATCAGATCGAAGGAAATGATATCGCACATCAATGTACTTTGTCCTCTCATGGTGCACTTGGTCTTTTGCTAAACAAATAGCACCGAGGTTGTCACAGAAGACTGTTTCAACCTCTTCATAAAGACCAAGGTCCTTGAGAAAACCTTTCAGCCATATCCCTTCCTTCGCAGCTTTAGTCAGAGCCATATACTCTACTTCAGTAGAAGATAAAGAAACAGAAGATTTCAGTGTGGCTTTCCAGCTAACTACGGAACCACATACAGTGAAGACATAACCAGTCATAGACCGTCTACTGTCAACATCTCCTGTATAGTCAGAATCAAAATATCCTACCAGCAAGAGTTCAGATTCATTACCAAATATCAGACCAACATAAGAAGTCCCCTTGAGGTACCTAAGTATCCTCTTAACAGCTTTCCAGTGCTCTTGACTAGGGTTTATCATAAACCTACTCACTGCACTTACTGCATGAGCAATATCAGGTCGGGTGCACACCATAAGCTACATGAGGCTCCCGTAAACACTAGAATAAGGAATCTTAGACATTTATTCCTTATCAGGTTCAGATTGAAAACAATATTCTAATGTTAGATGGAGTTAGAAGCAAATGGTGTGGACAGAGGCTTACAAGAAGCCATTCCAAATCTAGATAGAAGTTTCTGAATATATCATTTTTGTGAAAGAAACAATTTTCTTTTAATTCTATCTCTGAATATTTCCATACCTAAAATTTGCTTTGCTCCTCCAAGATCTTTCATATCAAATTCAGAACTGAGGAGATCTTTCAGTTCCTGAATATCAGATTTATTTCTGGCAGCAATTAGCATATCATCTACATATAATAGCAAGTAGATATATAACTCATCCTTGTGCCTTTTGAAATAAACACAACAGTCATAGTCACATCTATTGTATTCATGACTAGCCATGAAACATTCAAATCTCTTGTACCACTGACGGGGAGACTGCTTAAGTCCATAAAGGGACTTCAGAAGCTTGCACACATGGGTTTCCTTACCTGATACCTCAAAACCCTTAGGCTGGCTCATAAAGATCTCTTCATCAAGATCTCCATGAAGAAAAGCAGTTTTGACATATAGTTGCTCAAGTTCAAGATTCTGATGTGCTACTAATCCTAGAAGCACTCATATTGAGGTATGTCTAGCTACATGAGAGAATATCTCATAGTAGTCAACACCCTCTTTCTGACTGAACCCTCTTGCAACTAGATGTGCCTTAAACTTTAAACCACCAGCAATTGAGGCATCTTCTTTCTTCTTGAAAATCCATTTGCAAGACACTATTTTTCTTCCATTTGGTTTAGGTACAATGATCCAGGTACCATTCTTATGAAGAGATTCAATTTCTTCATTCATGGCAACCAACCATGACTCAGACTCAGGATAATTAACAGCATTCTTGAAGGAGGATGGTTCAGGAATGTCAATCTCTTCGGCAACTTGTAGGGCAAACCCGACAAATTCATCAAAGCCGAATCTCAAAGGAGGACATGCGTTCACCCTCCTTTGTCTATCCCTTGCAATATAGTAGGGAATAGACTCTTCCGGTGTAGTTTCAGGATTAGGTTCAATAACAGATTTAGCATCATTTTCATGATTAGCTATCGTTTGTCTAGAAACAACAGGCATCCTTTGTGGAGCTACATATTCAGATTTTAGCTCCACCTTAAGTTCAGCTTGACGAACATCAGGTAACTGAATTGGACTAGATACTTGTTTCAGAATGACACTCTCATCGAAGGTAACACTCATAGAGAGTATAACTCTCTTTTCAGATGGTGACCAGATACGGAATCCTTTGACTCCATCACCATAACCAACAAATATTCCCTTGCGTGCTCGAGGTTCAAGCTTACCATCATTTACATGATAGTAGGCAATACACCCGAACACCTTCAGATTGGAATAATCTGCAGGTTTACCAGTCCACACTTCAAAAGGAATTTTAAAGTTAATTCCACTATGTGGCGATCTGTTTATCAGATGGCATGCTGTATTAACAGCTTCAACCCAAAACTCTCTGCCTAAGCCTGATTGAGAGAGCATACATCTAGTTCTCTCCAGAAGAGTTTAGTTTATTCTTTCAGCAATGCCATTCTGCTGAGGAGTGTCCCTAACAGTTTTGTGTCTCGCAATACCTTTGTCCTTATAGAATTCCTCAAATTCAAACGAACAGAATTCTAGACCATTATCTGTTCGTAATAGTTTAACCTTCTTTTGTGGTTGATTTTCTACTAAGCTAACCCACTGCTTAAACTTTATATATTTTAATTTATATCAATCATATTACTAATAGCGTATTAATTTATTTTTTGATAATTGATATCATATCTATCAATAAAATTGATTATATTTAGTTTATATTATATATAATTATAATGATTATTATTACTAAATATTGTAATCACATTTTTAAAAAATTTAAAATTATTATATTTTCAATGGTTATAACCTTTGAAAATGTGAAAAAATATTAAAACTAATTTTTTTGTTATTTCATTGTTTAAATAAAACCTATAAACCACTAAATGCCTAAATACATAAATCACTAAAGTCATAAACGAAAAAAATTCTACATACTTAAAATATTAAACTAGCATACATTAATAATAATTCATAAATCTCATTTTAATTTTTATTCAGTATAATTTTAAATTTTTATTTTAATTATTTATCAGTTTATTTTTATAGAAATATTAATTACAAAATAAATTATTTGTGAGACAGATCAAATTTAAATTAGACTGGTATACCCAAACTAATAAAGAATAAATCTCAATATTATCTTTTTCATTATAATTTTAAATATTCATTTTAATTATTTATTTGTTTATTTTTATATAAATATTAATTAAAAAAAATTATGAGTTAGACAAATATAATTTATATAAATTAATTTTCATCAAAAAAATATGGATAAACTTTTTAAAAGAAAAAAAATTTCAAAACAACAAATTATTATATAGTAATATATTTTGATTTCTTTTGAATCATTTTAGGTTTTTTAAATATATTTTAATTGATATCTATCTTATTAATAATAGATTTTTAATTTATTTTTTGATCATTATTAGAATATTTATCAATAATATTGTTTATATTGAATTTATATGATATATAAATATAATGTTATTATAACTAAATATTGAATTCACATTTGAAAAAAATTTAAAAATTATTATATTTCCAAATGTTATAACCATTGAAAATATCAAAAAATAATAAAAATAACTATTTTGTTATTTTAATTTTTAAATAAAACCTATAAACTACTAAATGCATACACAATAAAATCAGTAAACTTCTAAGGCCCGTAATGCCTAAATACATAAACCATTAAACTACAATATACTACTTAATAATTAAGAAATCTAATTTTTATTTCAATTTATTATTATTTTCAATATTCATTTTAATTCGTAATAAGTTTATTTTATAAAAATATTTATTACAAAATAAATTATGAGTGCGACAAATATAATTTAAATAATTTATTTTTAATCAAAAAAAATATATACGCTTATAAAGAAGTATAATTTTAAAAATTAAAAATTATTATACATTAATATTTTTTACTTTAATTTTGAATCAATTTTGGTTTTGTAAATATTTTTTAATTAATATCAATCTTATTAATAATAGATTATTAATTTACTTTTTGATAATTATTATAATATCTATCATTAAAATTGTTTATATTGAATTTATATGATATATAATTTGTAAGATTAAAATAATTATACATAGTATTCACATTTCTAAAAATTTTAAATATTATTATATTTTCAAAGGTTATAACCTATGAAAATCCAAAAAAATTACAAACTTTTTTTTGTTATTTTATTGTTTTAAAAATCCTATAAACCACTAAATGCTTACAAACATAAATTGCTAAAGTCATAAATGACAAAACCTCTAAATACTTAAACTATTAAACTTGTATACATTAATATTAAATCTTAAATCTCATTTTAATTTTTATTCAGTATAATTCTAAATTTTTATTTTAATTATTTATCAGTTTATTTTTATAGAAATATTAATTACAAAATAAATTATCAGTGAGACGGATCTAATTTAAATTAAACCGGTATCTCTAAATAATAAATAATAATTCTTATTTTTTTATAATTATAAATATTCATTTTAATTATTTATTTGTTTATTTATATTTAAAAATTAATTACAAAATAAATTATGAGTTAGACAAATATAATTTATATAAATTATTTTTCATCATAAAAATATAGATAATCTTATTAAAAGCAAAAAATGCAAAAACAAAAAATTATAAAATAGTAATATATATTTCTTTGCTTCTGAATCATTTTAAGTTTTGTAATTATATTTTAATTAATATCTATCTTATTATTAATTTATTTTTTGATAATAATTAGAATATCTATTATAAAAATTATTTATATTGAATTTATATAATATAAAAAAATAATGATTAGTATAACTAAATATTGTATTCACATTTGAAAAAAATTTAAAAACTATTATATTTTCAAAGGTTATAACCTTTAAAAATATCAAAAAATAATAAAAATAAATTTTTGTTATTTTATTTTTTAAATAAAACCTATAAACCACTCAATGCTAGGGGTGCTCATGGGACGAGACGGGATGGGGATTACAAATCTCCAGTCCATTCCCACAGTTCGGATATATTTTTTTAAGATCCATACCCATACCATAGGTTGAAAATATCATGATGGGATGGGATGGAGATCGGGGATTTTGGGTAGGATAAAATGGTTCCGGACGGAATGGAGTTCGGACATTTTTTTCAATTTATTTTCTTCAAACCAGCCAAGTTATTTCATGTAGAAACATTTTGTTGTACCATTTATCATTCCTTAGTTATGTATCTTTCAAACTCAAATTTGGCCAATTTTGTTTTGTCAAATAGGCTGAATTCCGCAAATGAGTTCCATTACCTTGTAAAAAGCTTTGATGTGCAGAAAAGGATAGAAATGTTAAATATAATGGGACAAAGTTGTGTGCTTAAATTCGGTTCTTTATTTTTTCACAAGTTGGCTTTGTTCAGCCGAGTGAAAGCTAACCATAATAACAATACTAAATTTTTTAAACAATTGCTTAAAATATTAAGGAATAGCTAAAGATGACCACAAACATTAGTAGCAGCAACTACTACTTAAGTAATTGCTAAAATTAAGCAGCTTAATATAACAAAAAAATACAACTAATAACAACCATGATAATTATCATTTCAAAGGTCCGTCCCGGAACAGCAATGAAAATCCAAACCGAATTAATTATCTCTTCCACAATTCCTCCCGTTTCTTCCTCTAATGTAGATGGACAACCAAAGATGAAAACATGTTAATCATGAAGACATAAATTTCTAAGATGAAAGGGTAATAAAAAAATAAAATATTACCTTATAAATTTAATACACCCATTCCAAATTTAGTTGGCCAACTATAGTTGGAAGAATATTTGGATCTTCTGACCCCTCTGAAAATTGTAATTGAACCATATTTTTATTAAATTGAATGAATAAAATAAGTATAGGTGAAATTAAAATTTACAAGATTTGTATACTAACCTGATTCATTATCATCAAGGTCTTGAACTAATTCTTCAATTTCAATAGGTTCGTTTGAGCTTCTTAACCAATCTTGTAGACATATAAGAACATCAGTTGTATTATGTGTTAAAGAACTCCTAAATTTAACTAAAGTTCTCCCCCCATTGCTAAATGTAGATTGGTAGGCCACAATAGATGCTTGGATAGCTAAACATCACTTGCTATATTTTCCAAAGAAGGATACCTAACCTCATTTACATTCCACCAGTTTAGAGGATCAAAATCAATTCTATTTTTTTCAAGTTTGTCCTCCAAGTACCTATCAAACTCTTCCAAAGCTACAACTTCTTGTTCTTTCTCCAATTCAACAAAAAAACCATCAACATAAGTATCACTACCTTCAAAGAAATCATCATTTTTCTTCAACATAGTAGAAGAGAAATCATCTTCTTTTGATTCATCTTCATTTAAATCTTTATAATCATCAATCATCTCATTTAAGGCATTTATAAACTTTTTCACCAAATTTTTAGCCAATTCCTCTCCATAATGCTGAGTGTACTTAACCTTGAGATATTTGAGCTTATATATAGTATCCAACACTAATGCTACGAAAAGGATAATATTTATTGAATTTATGCCTCATTTTCATACCCATTTCAGACACCATTGTATCTCTACTATTTTCCAAAAGGTTAATTTTTTTCGAAATTCGAATAATCTCAGGAAAATAAACACTAGAGATAAAATATTTTGAGCCAGAAAATTTAAAAGTTACCTCATAAAAAGTTTTCAACATACGAGCCAAAATTTTGGCGTTTGTTTAGTCTCACTCAGTTGGAACATTTGAACCAAACTCCTTCAAAGACCTTTTGTCTTTGTCCTCCAACTTATCAAATTCTTTTTGATATTTTATATCAGTTTGCAGCATCAAATATGTTGAATTCCATCTTGTAGGACAATCTAATTGCAATGAAGATCCATATGTCAAGTTTGCTTCTTCAACACATAACTTAAACATATCTAATCTTTTAGGACTGCTCCTCACATATTTCACCACATCTCTAATTTTTTGAATAGCACCCTCAACTACTACAATGCCATCTCTGACAATTATGTTTAGGATATGAGCACAAAATCTCATATGAAAATGCTAGCCTCTCAAAGGTGCAACACTTTTCTTCCCAAGCCTTTTTTTCAATTGTTCAACTGCAACATCATTATTTGATGCATTGTCAATAGTAATGCACATCAACTTTCTCAAACCCCATTCATTCATGCAAAACTCAATAGCATTTCTATTATTAACTCCAGAATGACTTTTAATTACACAAAAGTTCAATGGCCTTTTATGCATATTTTATTGAGAATCAATGAAATTAATAGTCAAACATATTTAAGACATATTTTGAATGCTAGTCCAAGTGTCGGTAGTCAATGAAATTCTACAACAATGATATGATATGCTATCTAATAAATTTCTTCTTTTCCTTCACAAACAAAGAAAAACAATCCTTTAGTGTAGGGTGCCTAGATGGAATTTTAAATTGAGGCACACTAACTTCACAAAACTCCTTAAACTTACCCCCTCTCAACAAAACAAAAAGGCAATTCATCTTTTATGATCATTTTCACCAAAGCCTCCCTAACTTGTTGTTAATCAAATTGCCAACAAGTTAATTTGTTATCCTATGAACTAGTACCTTTAGTGAAACTCAACAAAGATTGTAACTTGTCTTAACCTTTGTGAGCTTCTATTAATTTTTTTTTGTGTGGAAATTTCCCACAAGTCTCTCTTAAGTATTTCCATAAACCCGAAGTACCTTGATCACTTATTTTAAAATATTCTTTACAACACCATATAGAAGCTGCCCTACCAGTTTCATTTCACTCTGAATCAACTAATATCTCATAAGTTTCCCAAACAGCAAACTTATACTTTTTATGAGCTTGAGGTTCAGATGTACCTTGATTTTCTTTTACAATTGGAATTGAAGAAACATCCGTAACAATAGGAGGGTTCGTGAAAGGATGATGATTGGATTTACCAGTACTTAGATCATTTGAGATGTGAACATCTTCAATTATTGTCTTTTTCATTTACGGCTAGTTTGTGCCATCTACATTGCCATTAAATAATATGATATGTTAAGCATAAATACATATAAATATTTTAAACAAGCAAGCACTACAAAACTGACTGTAACACATTTAGCCCACCCATTCGGCCCAACCATACCACCACAACCAATACTCAACAAAATTGACTAAGACACATAATAATAATAATTAATCACTCAATTCTCGTCAGAAAAATAAACTAAAAGGATGGTGTCAATAATATTTTAAATAAAATCTTTCTTATTAATAATGTTTATTAATTTATTTTTTGGTCATTAATGTAATATCTCTCAATATAATTGTTTATATTGAATTTACATGATATATAATTATTAAGATTATCATAACTAAATATAGTATTCACATATAAATAAAATTTAAAAATTGTTATATTTTCAAAGGTTATAACCTTCAAAAATGATAAAAAATAACAAAAATAATTTTTTTGTTATATTATTGTTTAAATTAAACTTTTAAACCATTAAAAGCCTAAAGAAATAAATCTCTAAACTCCTAAACCCCGAAGCCCCTTAATACTTAAACCTTTAAACTCGTAAACCTTAAATATAATTTAAATAATATTTTGAAATATTAATTACAAAATAAATTATGAGTGATACAAATATAATTTAAAGTATTTATGTTTCATCAAAAAAATATATAAGCTAATAAAAAAAGCAAAAACTAAAACAAAAATTATTATTTAGAAATAAATTTTACATTGTTTTTGAATCATTTTAGGTTATTTATTATTATTTTAATTTTCATCTATCATATTAATAATAGCATATTAATTTATTTTTTGATAATTGATATCATATCTATCAATAAAATTATTTATATTTATTTTATATTATATATAATTATAATGATTATTATTACTAAATATTGTATTCACATTTTAAAAAAAATTTAAAATTATTATATTTTCAAAGGTTATAACCTTTGAAAATGTGAAAAAAAATAAAAAATATATTTTTTATTATTTCATTGTTTAAATAAAACCTATAAACCACTAAATGCATAAAAACATAAATCGCTAAACTCCTAAACAATAAAACCTCAAAATATTTAAACCATTAAAGTGGTAAACATTAATAATAATTCATAAATCACATTTTAATTTTTATTCAGTATAATTTTAAATTTTTATTTTAATTATTTATCAGTATATTTTCATAGAAATATTAATTACAAAATATATTATTAGTGAGATAGATCTAATTTAAATTTAAACAGTATCCCTAAATAATTAATAATAAATCTTATTTTTTTCATTATAATTTTAAATATTCATTTTAATTATTTATTTGTTTATTTATATATAAATATTAATTACAAAATAAATTGAGTTAGACAAATATAATTTATATAAATTATTTTTCATCAAAAAATAATTGATAAACTTTTTAAAAGAAAAAAAATTTCAAAACATAAAATTATTACATAGTAATAGATTTTACTTTTCTTCAAAATCATTTTAGGTTTTGTAATTATATTTTAATTGATATCTATCTTATTAATAATAGGTTATTAATTTATTTTTTGATCATTATTAGAATATTTATCAATAAAATTATTTATATTGAATTTACATGATATATAAATATAAAGATTACTATTAATAAATATTATATTTACATTGAAAATAATTTAAAAATTATTATATTTTTAAAGGTTATCATCTTTGAAAATGAGATAAAATCACAAAAATAAATTTTTTGTTATATTATTGTTTATATAAAACCTATAAACTACTAAAAGCCTAAAATATTAAATCATTAAACTGATAAACTCCTAAACCACAAAACCCTTAAATACTTAAACATTTAAACCATCTTTAAAGGTTTAAGTATTTATAAATAATATATAAATATCTATCAATAAATAATAGTTTATTAATATATTTTTTGATCATTATTATATTTA
Source organism: Sapria himalayana (assembly GCA_029783825.1). Classification (NCBI taxonomy): domain Eukaryota; kingdom Viridiplantae; phylum Streptophyta; class Magnoliopsida; order Malpighiales; family Rafflesiaceae; genus Sapria; species Sapria himalayana. The sequence goes on from JAREIK010001776.1 coordinate 117,107, forward strand.
TATTTAGTTTATTAATTATAATTTTAACATTCATTTTAATTATTTATTATTTTATTTTTATAGAAATATTAATTGCAAAATAAAATTATGAATGAGACAAATATAAATTAAATAATTTATATTCATCAAAAAAATTTATAAGCTTATTAAAAGAATCAAAAATTTAAAAATAAAAAATTATTATTTTGTAATATATTTTACTTTTATTTTGAATCGTTTTCGGTTTTGCAAATATATTTTGATTAATATCTATCTTATTAATAATAGTTTATTAATCTATTTTATTAATAGTATTATAATATCGATCGATAAAATTATTTATATTGAATTTACATGATATTTAATTTTTATGATTATTATAATTAAATATTATATTAACATTTGAAAAAAAAATTAAAAATTATAATATATTCAATGGTTATAACCTTGAAAATGAGTTTAAATCATAAAAAAAAAATTTTTCTTATTTAATTATTTAAATAAAACCTATAAACCACAAAATACCTAAATACTTAAATTACTAAACTCCTAAACCCTAATACTGCTGCACCACACACACATAGCGACGGACCACAGTACACACGTGCACATATTATTGTCCATTTTGGTGTAGCATTTAGAGGGGCCAGCAAGTCCTAGAAGCAGCAATAAGTATGGGCCACCAGCTTGTAGAGGACCCCACTAGCAAGCCGGGATGATAACACTCAGACAACTGGTGACACCGAGCAAAGTGGTCACGAGTAAACCCAGGAGTAGCTAGGAGTGGGTCCCACTAGCCCTATCAGGCAGCATAGAGGGCCACCAAACTTTCGCCCAACAGGAGTAGCGGGTAATACATGATTAATTGTAGAGCTGGGAAAATCCAAAGCATCACCAAGCAGGGCAAGTAAGCAATGGAGTCCAGACCAGCCACACGGGAGCGAATTATTCAAACTTGTAGTTTAGGTTTGTGGTCTTATTTGTATTTTGGACTTTGTATGCACCATGTACTGGTAGAGATGGATCATGACATACTCACACACACAATCTTTTATGTTCTCTATGTAGCATATAATTGGGGCAACTGGGCCCATGAGTATCTCTAAGTGGCTCCCACTAATGCATTTTGTAAATACACATTAGGCGATGCTACTCTCCCGGGAGCAGAAGACCCATCTTTATAGCATTTTGTAATTTTACTTGTATTCTAGCTTGGTTGTACGCGTAGATAATTAGACTATGAGAAGGACCTCATCACACATGCACACCGATGTAAGCATATTTTTTATATTTTGTCGGTGCAACATACAGCCACTTCTTCGAGCTCGAGGAGGAAGTATTCTAACCCAAGAGATATTCTTTTGAGGATGATAGGAGCAAAATAATGTGGAATTCAGAGGTGAGAATGACTTGACAAAGTGCCGTAGATATGGACTACCGAATTTTTGAGTATTCAGTTTTACATGTATTCCATTGCATAGCAATGACATACGCAAACGCTTGATGCTCCATGTCATACGCATGCACAATCTTATATTTGCATAGTTTTAATATGGTGCAGCATTCAGGCTCCACCAAAATGCTTTGAAAAATCCGAATGGAAATGACGCAGTGCGCATAATGACACAATGCCAACTCTGAAGTCCGGGAATGCCAGGTGATTTTAGTTGTATCCGTACTCTTGTAATTATTAGGCATTATGTTTTTTTATGTATTTTATGCATAGAATCATTAAGGTGCATATGATTTGTTGGGCTGGCCTAAATTAGTCAGCTTTTTATTCTCTTGTAAGTTGTGTGACTAAATGACAAATAAAGTGTGTATTTTCCAAAAAACAAACAAAAAAAACCATAAACCCTAAACTTTAAATCCTAAACATTAACCCATTAACAATAACCATAATCCATAAACCCTAAATCCTAAATCTCATGTTTTGCACTTTTATAATCAAATGACTAAGTGTTAAATTTAAATTGAAATTCATATCTTTTAGGAATGTCACAAAATTATATTTTTGTATATGTAACACAAAGTCATGACTCAAGGGGTGAGTTATGGATTTAGTCTCTTTCTTGCTTTATATTATTGTAGCATTAGCAATGGTCATGATAGTATATTTTGTCTCTAGAACACAAAATCATATCGATGAGAATATGCAATAACTTGTATCTCTCTATTGAACATATTGTTATGGCACTATGAATAATCATGAATACATATTTAATCAATATAATACTAGGTCAAAGTATTGGATATGATCATATTTTGTGCATTTTATCTTTATATTTCAAAGTCATTGCACTAGGAATGATTGTAACTCTGGACATTCCTCAAGAGCAGAAGTTATGACCCTAGAAATAGTTAAAGCTCGAGTACTACTCTTTAACTTTCTCTAGATAAAATTTTTGGGATTCGAAATATCACTATGGCTTCTTCCAATGATTTGTGACCTCAAGTGTCAATATGCAAGACTAATATTTTGAGCGATGATTAAAACCTTTTATACATTTGAATATGATTCATTTACACCTTTTTGGGTATTGTGAGCTTGTATACATACCTCATTTAATATAAAAAGAAAGAAATGATACTTTTCATATCCATGAGGATAGAAAAAAAGGCTTAGACATGCCAATAAAATAAATTTTTTTATTCTTGATTGAAAGAGAGGCCATATTTTTTGTCCTGCTCAAACCGCCCCGGGGCCAGTTTGTTCTAATAGGCTACAAGGTGGTTATTTTTTTAGAGGTGAACTATGTTTTTAAAAAATTGCTTTGAGTGTGTGCATTAAAGATATTTTATAAGAAATTACAATAATCAATATAAATATCATCTTCATCAACTAGCTATTTCAACACATAGGGGTACAACTTTGGTTTAGTCTGTTAGCATACATGAGTCAAATTACCTTTGATAGCCCAATCATTCAACATCAAATATGATGAGACATAATATAGATAAAGTAAAAGCTCCTATTATTTAGGGTAGAGCTTTAGCAATCATTCTAGAGTTGAGATATGAACAAAATAAATTATTTTAATTATTCAGTATAATTTTAAATTTTTATTTTAATTATTTATCAGTTTATTTTTATTGAAATATTAATTACAAAATAAATTATTAGTGAGACAGATCTAAATTAAATTAAACCGTTATACCCTAAATAATAAATATTAAATCACATTTTTTTAATTATAATTTTAAATGTTCATTTTAATTATTTATTTGTTTATTTTTATATAAATATTAATTAAAAAATAAATTATGAGTTAGACAAAGATAATTTATGTAAAATATTTTTAATCAAAAAAATATAGATAAATTTTTAAAATAAAAAAAATTACAAAACAAAAAATTATTATATAGTAATATATTTTAGTTTGCTTATGAATCATTTTATGTTTTTTAATTATATTTTAATTGATATCTATCTTATTAATAATAGATTATTAATTTATTTTTTTGATCATTATTAGAATATTAATCACTAAAATTGTTTATATTGAATTTATATGATATATAAATATAATGATTATTATAACTAAATATTGAATTCACTTTTGAAAAAAATTTAAAAATTATTATATTTTCAAAGGTTATAACCTTTGAAAATATCAAAAAATAATATAAATAAATTTTTTGTTATTTTATTTTTTAAATAAACCTTATAAACCACTAAATGCATTCACAATTAAATCAGTATACTCCTAAACCCCGTAATACCTAAATACATAAATCATTAAACCACTATATAATAGATAATAAATAATAAATCTAATTTCTATTTCTATTTATTATAATTTTAAATATTCATTTAATTATTTATTAGTTTATTTTTAAAGAAATATTTATTACAAAATAAATTATGAGTAAGACAAATATAATTTAAATAATTTATTTTTTATCAAAAAATATAGATACACTAATTAAAGAAGTAAAATTTGAAAATTAAAAATTATTATTCAGTAATATACTTTAATTTTGAATCAATTTGGGTTTAGTAAATATTTTTTAATTAATATCTATCTTATTATTAATAGTTTATTAATTTAATTTTTAATCATTATTATAATAACTATCAATAAAATTGTTTATATTGAATTGATATGATGTATGATTATTAATAATATTATAATTATATATTGTATTCACATTTCATAAAATTTTAAATCTCAAAACCATTAAACTTGTATACATTAATAATAAATCATAACTTTCATTTTAATTTTTATTCAGTATAATTTTAAATTTTTATTTTAATTATTTATCAGTCTATTTTTATAAATATATTTATTACAATATAAATTATTAGTGAGACAGATATAATTTAAATATTTTATATTTCGTCAAAAAAAATATAAGATAAAAAAAAGACAATTTTAAAAACAAAAATTTATTATTTTGTAGAATATTTTAATTTGATTTTGTATCATTTTAGATTTTGCATTTATATTTTAATTTATATCACTAAACCCCAAAACACCTAAACCATTAAAACTGTATATCCTGAATAATAAATAATAAATCTCACTTTTATTTGTGTTCATTATAAATTTAAATATTCATTTTAATTATTTTTTAGTTTATTTTATAGAATTATAAATAAAAATATATATTATGAGGAAGACAACTATAATTTAAATAATATACTTTTAAGAATAAAAAATATAAACTTATTAAAAGAAGCAAAACATAAAAAACATTATTATTTAGTAATTTATTTTACTTTGATTTTGAATAAATTTAGGTTTTGCAAATATATTTTAAATAATATCTATCTTATTTATAATAGTTTATTAATTTATTTTTTGATCATTAATATAATATCTATCAATATAATTGTTTATATTGAATTTATATGATATATAATTATTAATATTATCATAACTAAATATAGTATTTGCATTTAAAAAAAATTTAAAAATTGTTATATTTTCAAAGGTACCTTAAAAAATGGGAAAAAATAACAACAAATAAATTTTTTGTTATATCATTGTTTAAATAAAACTTGTAAACTATTAAATACCTAAACACATTAATATCTAAACTCCTAAACCCCGAAGTCCCTTAATAGTTAAACCTTTAAACTCATAAACCTTAAATATAATTTAAATAATTTATTGAAATATTAATTACAAAATAAATTGAGTGATACAAATATAATTTAAATATTTTATTTTTTATCAAAAAAATATATAATCTTATAAAATGAGGCAAAAACTAAAAAACAAAAATTATATTTAGTAATAAATTTACTTTGATTTTTAATCATTTTAGTTTTTGTAATTAAATTTTAATTTATATCTATCATATTAATAATAGTTTTGTAATTTATTTTTTGATAATTGATATAATATCTATCAATAAAATTGTTTATATTTAATTTATATTATATATTGTTATAATAATTATTATTACTAAATATTGTATTTCCATTTTTAAAAAATTTTAAAATTATTATATTTTCAAAGGTTATAAACTTTGAAAATTTGAAAAAATATCAAAAATAATTTATTTGTTATTTCATTGTTTAAATAAAACCCATAAACCACTAAATGCCTAAATACTTGAATTAATAACTTCTAAATCTCTAAAACCCTAAATAGATAATTTTTTTGATCAGATATATCCTAAATAAAAAATAATAAATCTCATTTTTATTATTTTTCATTATAATTTTAAATATTCATTTTAATTATTTATTTGTTTATTTTTATATAAATATTAATAAAAAAATAAATTATGAGTTAGACAAATATAATTTATATAAATTATTTTTCATCAAAAAAATATAGCTAAAGATATTAAAAGAAAAAAAAATTAAAAACATAAAATTATTATATAGTAATATAATTTGCTTTGCTTCTGAATCATTTTAGATTTTGTAATTATATTTTAATTGATATCTATTTTATTAATAATAGATTATTATTTTATTTTTTGAAAATTAGGAGAACATTTATCAATAAAATTAATTATATTGAATTTATATGAAATATAAATATAATGATTATTATAACTAAATATTGAATTCACTTTTGAAAAAAAATTTAAAATTATTATATTTTCAAAGGTTATAACCTTTGAAAATATCAAAAATTAATACAAATAAATTTTTTGTTATTTTATTTTTAAAATAAAACCTATAAACCTCTAAATGCATACACAATTAAATCACTAAACTCCTAAACCTTGTAATACATAAATACATAAACCATAAAACCGCTATATAATACATAATAATTAATAAATCTAATTTTTATTTCTATTTATTATAATTTTAAATATTCATTTAAATTATTTATTAGTTTATTTTTATAGAAATATTTATTACAAAAAAATTATGAGTGCTACAAATATAATTTAAATAATTTATTTTTAATCAAAAAAGATATATACGCTTATAAATGAAATAAAGTTTAAAAATTAAAAATTATTATTAAGTAATATATTTTACTTAAATTTTGAAACAATTTGGGTTTTCTAAATATTTTCTAATTAAAATCTATCTTATTATTAATTGTTTATTAATTTAATTTTTGATCATTATTATAATATCTATCAATAAAATTGTTTATATTGAATTTATATGATATATAATTATAAATATTATTATAAATAAATATTATATTCACATTTCAGAAAATCTTAAATTTTATTATATTACTAAATAATAATTTTATTATTATTTAGTAATATATCTTATTTTGATTTTGAATCATTTTAGATTCTACAATTATAGTTTAATTTATATCATTCTTATTAATGCTAGTTTATTAATTTATTTATTGATCATTATTATAATATCTATTAATAAAATTATTTATATTTAGTTTACATAATTTATAATTATTAAGATTATTATAACTAAATATTATTTCACATTTAAAAAAATTTAAAATTGTTATATTTTATAAGGTTACAACTTTCCAATATTAAAAAAAATCAAAAAATAAATTTTTTGTTTTTTAATTATTTAGATAATAACTATAAATCACTAAAGGTCTAAACACTTAAATCACTAAACTCCTAAACCCAAAAACACCTAAATACTTAAACCATTAAACCGATATATCCTGAATTATAAATAATAAATCCCAATTTTATTTGTATTAATTATAATTTTAAATAATTATTTTAATTATTTATTAGTTTATTATTATAGAATTATAAATTACAAAATAAATTATGAGTAAGGCAAATTAAATTAAATAATTTATTTATAATAAAAAAAATATAAAGTTATAAAAAAAAAGCAAAACATTAAAAAGATTAATATTAAGTAATATTTTTTACTTTGATTTTGAATAAATTTAGATTTTGCAAATATATTTTAAATAATATCTATCTTATTAATAATAGTTTATTAAATTTTTTCTGATCATTATTATAATATCTAGCAATGTAATTATTTATATTGAATTTAAATGACATATAATTATAAATATTATTATAACTAAATATTATATTTACATTTGAAAAAAATTTAAAAATCATTATATTTTCAAAGGTTATAACCATCAAAAATTTAAAAAATAATAAAAATAAATTTTTTGTTATATCATTGTTTAAATAAAACTTATAAACCAATAAATGCCTAAACACTTAAACTTCTAAACTCTTAAACACAAAATACCCTAAATACTTAAACCTTTAAAATCGTAAACCTTAAATATAATTAAAATAATTTATTAAAATATTAATTACAAAATAAATTATGAGTGATACAAATATAATTTAAATACTTTATTTTTCATCAAAAAAATATAAGCTTATAAAAAGCAGCAAAAACTAAAAAAATAAATTATTATTTAGTAATAAATTTTACTTGGATTTTGAATATTTTTAGCAATTATATTTTAATTTATATCTATCAAATTAATAATAGCATATTAATTTTTTTTTTGATTATTGATATCATATCTATCAATAAAATTGTTTATATTTAGTTTATATTATATATAATTATAATGATTATTATTACTAAATATTGTTTTGACATTTTTAAAAAATTTTAAAATTATTATATTTTCAAAGGTTATAACCTTTGAAAATGTGAAAAAATATCAAAAATATTTTTTTTTGTTATTTCATTATTTAAATAAAACCTATAAACCACTAAATGCATAAAAACATAAATAGCTAAAGTTATAAATGAAAAAATTTCCAATTCTTAAAATATTTAACTGAATACATTAATAATAATTATTAAATCTCATTTTAATTTTTATTCAGTATAATTTTAAATTTTTATTTTAATTATTTATCAGTTTATTTTTATAGAAATATTAATTACAAAATAAATTATTAGTGAGATAGATCTAATTTATATTAGACTGGTATGCCCAAAATAATAAATAATAAATCTCAATATTATTTTTTTTCATTATAATTTTAAATATTCATTTTAATTATTTATTTGTTTATTTTTATATAAATATTAATTAAAAAATATATTATGAGTTAGACAAATATAATTTATATAAATTAATTTTCATCAAAAAAATATGGATAAACTTTTTAAAAGAAAAAGTAATTTCAAAACAACAAATTATTATATAGTAATGTATTTTGATTTCTTCTGAATCTTTTTAGGTTTTTTTATTATATTTTAATTGATATCTATCTTATTAATAATAGATTATTAATTTATTTTTTGATCATTTTTAGAATATTTATCAATAATATTGTTTATATTGAATTTATATGATATATAAATATAATGATTATAATAACTAAATATTGAATTTACATTTGAAAAAAATTTAAAAATTATAATATTTTCAAATGATATAACCTTTGAAAATATCAAAAAATAATAAAAATAAATATTTTGTTATTTTATATTTTAAATAAAACCTATAAACCACTAAATGCATACACTGTAAAATCAGTAAACTCCTAAGTCCCGTAATGCCTAAATACATAAACCATTAAACTGCTATATACTACTTAATAATTAAGAAATCTAATTTTTATTTCAATTTATTATTATTTTAAATATTCATTTTAATTATTTATAAGTTTATTTTATAGAAATATTTATTACAAAATAAATTATGAGTGTGACAAATATAATTTAAATAATTTATTTTTAATCAAAAAAAAATATATATGCTTATAAAATAAGTAAAATTTTAAAAATTAAAAATTATTATCAAGTAATATTTTTTACTTTAATTTTGAATCAATTTGGATTTCGTAAATATTTTTTAATTAATATCTATCTTATTATTAATAGTTTATTAATTTAATTTTTGATCATTATTATAATATATCTCAATAAAGTCTTCATATTGAATTTATTTGATATATAATTATTAAAATTATTATAACTAAATATTGTATTCACATTTCAAAAAATTTTAAATATTATTATATTCTCAAAGGTAATAACCTATGAAAATGACAAAAAATTACAAAACTTTTATTATTATTTTATTATTAAAATAGAACCTATAAACCACAAAATTCCTAAAAACATTAATCACTAAATACCTAAACGACAAAACTTCTAAATACTTAAATTATTAAATTGGTATACATTAATAATAAATCATTAATCTCATTTTAATTTTTATTAAGTGTAATTTTAAATTTTTATTATAATTATTTATCAGTTTATTTTTATAGATATATTAATTACAAAATAAATTATTAGTGAGACAGATCTATATTTAAATAATTTTTTTTTATTAAAAAAAATATATATGCTTATAAAAAGAGGCAAAATTTTAAAAACAAAAATTTATTATTTTGTAATATATTTTATTTTGATTTTAATCATTTTAGTTTTTGCAATTATATTTTAATTTATATCATTCTTATTAATAATAGTTTATTAAATTTTTATTGATCATTATTATAATATCTATTAATAAAATTATTTATATTGAGTTTACATTATATATAATTATTAAGAATATTATAACTAAATATTATATTAACATTTAAAAAAATAAAAATTAAATATATTTTCAAAGGTACCTTTAAAAATTAAAAAAATCAAAAAATTTAATTTTTTATTTTTTTATTCTTTAAATAAAAACTATAAATCACTAAAGTCCTAAAAACTTAAATCACTAAACCCCAAAATACCTAAATACTTAAACCATTGAACTTGTATATCCTAAATAATAAATAATAAATCTTAATTTTATTTGTATTCATTATAATTTTAAATATTCATTTTAATTATTTATTAGTTTATTTTAATAGAATTATAAATTAAAAATAAATTATGTGGAAAACAAATAATGTTTAAATAATTTACTTTTAGTAACAAAAAATATAAACTTATAAAAAGCAGCAAAACATCACAAAAATTATTATTAGCTTTTATATTTTACTTTGATTTTTAATAAATGTACGTTTTGCAAATATATTTTAAAAAATATCTAACTTATTAATAATAGTTTATTAATTTATTTTTTGATCATTAATATAATATCTATCAATATAATTATTTATATTGAATTAACATGATATATAATTATTAAGATTATCATAACTAAATATAGTATTCACATATAAAAAAATTAAAAATTGTTATATTTTCAAAGGTTATAACCTTCAAAAATGAGAAAAATAACAAAAATAAATTTTTTGTTATTTCATTGTTTAAATAAAACTTATAAACCATTAAATGCCTAAATACATAAATCTCTAAACTCCAAAAACCCGAAGCCCCTAAATACCTAAACCTTTAAACTTTTAAAACTTAAATATAATCATTTTACTTTGATTTGAATCATTTTATGTTTTTTAATTATATTTTAATTTATATCTATCATATTAATAAGAGTTTATTAATTTATTTGTTGATAATTGATATAATATTATCAATAAAATTGTTTATATTTAGTTAATATTATATATAGTTATAATAATTATTATTACTAAATATTGTATTCACATTTTTTAAAAATTTTAAAATTATTATATTTTCAAATGTTATGACATTTGAAAATTTGAAAAAATATCAAAAATAAATTTTTTATTATTTCTTTGTTTAAAAAAAGTTATAAACCTTTAAAGTAATATATTTTACTTTGCTTCTGAATCATTTTAGGTTTTGTAATATTATTTTAATTGATATCTAACTTATTAATAATAGATTATTAATTTATTTTTTGATCATTATTAGAATATTTATCAATAAAAATATTTATATTTAATTTATATGATATATAGATTTAATAATTTTTATAACTAAATATTATATTCACTTTTGAAAAAAAATTTAAAATTATTATATTTTCAAAGATTATAACCTTTGAACATATAAAAAAACAAAAAAAATATTTTTATTATTATTTCATTGTTTAAATAAAACCCATAAATCACTAAATGCCTAAACACTTAAATCACTAAACTACAAAATTCTGATACCCCTATATAGATAATCGTTTAGACGTGTTGACCCTAAATAATAATTAATAAATCTCATTTTTATTTGTTTTCATTATAATTTAAAAAATTCATTTTGATTGTTTTGTTTTATATATATATATATATATATATATATATATATATATATATATATATATATATATATTAATTATAAAATAAATTATGAGTTAAAAATATAATTTATAAAAATTATTTTTCATCAAAAAATAGATTACCTTATAAAAAGAATAAAAATTTAAAAATAAATAATTAATATTAAGTAATATATTTTGCTTTACTTTTGAATCATTTTATGTTTTGATATTATATTTTAAGTAATATCAATCTTATTCATAATAGATTTTTAATTTATTTTTTGATAATTATTAGAATATCTATCAATAAAATTGTTTATATTAAATTTATATGATATATAATTTTTATAATTATTATAAATAAATATTTATTCACTTTTGAAAAATTTTAAAAATTATTATATTTTCAAAGGTTATAACATTTGAAAATATGAAAAATAATAAAAATAAATTTTTTTTTATTTTTTTCTTAAATAAAACCCACAACCCACTAAATGCATACACAATTAAATCAGTAAACTCCTAAATCCCATACTGCGTAAATACATAAACCATTAAACTGCTATATACTACTTAATAATTAATAAATCTAATTTTTATTTCTATTTATTATAATTTTAAATATTCATTTTAATTATTTATTAGTTTATTTTTATAGAAATATTTATTACAAAATAAATTATGAGGGCGACAAATATAATTTAATTAATTTATTTTTAATAAAAAAATATACTCTATAAAATAAGTAGAAATTTAAAAATTTAAATTATTATCCAGTAATATATTTTACTCTAATTTTGAATCTATTTGGGTTTTGTAATTATTTTTTAATTAATATCAATCTTTTTATTAATAGTTTATTAATTTAATTTTTGATCATTATTATATTATATATCAATAAAAATTTTTATAATGAATTTATATGATATATAATTATTAATATTATTATAACTAAATATTGTATTCATATTTCAAAAAATTATAAATATTATTATATTTTCAAAGGTTATAACCTATGAAAATCATAAAAAATTATAGAAATTTTTTTTGTTATTTTATTGTTTAAATAAAACCTATAAACCACGAAATACCTAAAAACATAAATTTCTAAACTTCTAAACGACAAAACCTTAAATACTTAAACTATTAAACATGGGTACATTAATAAAAAATCATAAATCTCAATTTAATTTTTATTAAGTATAATTTTAAATTTTTATTTTAATTATTTCTCAGTTTATTTTTAATAGAAATATTAATTACAAAATAAATTATTAGTGAGACGGAATCTAATTTAAATAATTTTATTTTTCATCAACAAAATATATATCCTTATAAAAAGAGGCAAATTTTAAAAACAAAAATTTATTATTTAGTAATATATTTTATTTTTATTTTGAATCATTTAGATTTTGCAATTATATTCTTAATTTATATCATTCTTATTAATAATAGTTTATTAATTTTTTATTGATCATTATCATAATATCTATTAATAAAATTATTTATATTGAGTTTACATTATATATATTTATTAAGATTATTATTACTGAATATTATATTTACATTTTAAAAAAAATTAAAAATTTTTATAATTTCAAAGGTTATAACCTTGAAAATTAAATAAATCAAAAAATAAATTTTTTGTTTTTTATCCTTTAAATAAAAACTATAAATTACTAAAGGCCTAAACACTTAAATCACAAACTCCAAAACACCCTAAATACTTAAACCATTAAACTAGTATATCCTGAATAATAAATAATAAATCTTTATTTTATTTGTATTCTTTATAATTTTAAATATTCATTTTAATTATTTATTAGTTTATTTTTATAGAATTATAAATTAAAAATAAAGTGTGAGGAAGACAAATATAATTTAAATAATTTACTTTTAATAACAAAAAATATAACTTATAAAAGAAGCAAAACATCAAAGAAAGTATTATTTTGTAATATATTTTACTTTGATTTTGAATAAATTTATGTTTTACAAATATATTTAAATAATAATATCTTATTAATAATAGTTTATATTATTTTTTGATCATAAATATAATATATTCAATATAATTAGTTTATATTGAATTTACAATGATATATAATTATTAAGATTATCATAACTAAATTATAGTATCACATATAAAAAAATATTAAAATTGTTATATTTTCAAAGTTATAACCTTCAAAAATGAGACAAAATAACAAAATAAATTTTTGTTATATCATTGTTTAAATAAAACTTATAAACCATTAAATGACTAAATATATAAATATCTAAAATTCTAAACACTGAAGCCCCTAAATACCTAAACCTTTAAACTCGTAAACCTTAAATATAATTTCAATAATTTATAGAAATATTAATTACAAAATAAATTATGATTGATACAAATATAATTTAAATAATATTTTTCATCAAAAAACTATATAAGCTTATAAAACGATGCAAAAACTAAAAAAAATTATTATTTAGTAATAAATTGTACTCTGATTTTGAATTATTTTAGGTTTTTTAATTATATATTTAATTTATATCTATCATATTAATAATAGTTTATTAATTTATTTTTTGATAATTGATATTATTTTATCAATAAAATTGCTTTATATTTATTTTATATTATATATAGTTATAATATATTATTACTAAATATTGTATTCACATTTTTAAAAAATCTTAAAATTATTATATTTTCATATGTTATGACCTTTGAAAATTTGAAAAATATCAAAAATACATTTTTTGTTATTTCATTGTTTAAATAAAAGCTATAAACCATTAATGCCTAAATACTTAAATCAATAACTCCTAAATCTCGAAAACCCTAAATAGATAAATTTTTTAAACATGTATATCCTTCAATAATAAATAATAAATCTCATTTTTTATTTTTTCATTATAATTTTAATATTCATTTTAATTTTTATTTGTTTATTTTTATATAAATATTAATTACAAAATAAATTAAAAGTTATACAAATATAATTTATATAAATTTTTTTTCAACAAAAAATATAGATAAACTTTATAAAAAAGGAAAAAATTAAAAACAAAAAATATTATATAGTAATATATTTTGTTTGCTTCTGAATTATTTTAGGTTTTGTAATTATATTTAGTTGATACTCCAACTTATTAATAATAGATTATTAATTTATTTTTTGATTCATTATTAGAATATTTATCAATAAAAATGTTTATATTGAATTTATATGATATATAAATTTAATAATTATTATAACTAAATATTGTATTCACTTTTTAAAAAGTTTTAAAATTTTATCTTTTCAAAGATTATAACCTTTGAACATGTGAAAAATAAGAAATATTTTTTATGTTATTTCATTGTTTAAATAAAACCTATAAATTCATTAAATGCCTAAACACTTAAATCACTAAACTACAAAGTCCCGATACCCAATATAGATAATCCTTTAAACCGGTATACCCTAAATAATAATTAATAAATCTCATTTTTATTTGTTTTCATTATAATATTAAAATTTATTTTGATTGTTAATTTATATATATATATATATTAATTATAAAATAAATTATGTAGTTAAAAAATAATTTATAAAAATTATTTTTCATCAAAAAATAGATAAGCTAATAAAATGAATAAAATTTAAAACAAATAATTATTATAAGTAATATATTTTGCTTTGCTTTTTAATCATTTTAGGTTTTGATATTATATTTTAAGTAATAACAATTTTATTCATAATAGATTTTTAATTTATTTTTTGATAATTATTAGAATATCTATCAATAAAATTGTTTATATTGAATTTATATGATAGATAATTATTATGATTATATAAATAAATATTGTATTCACTTTTGAAAGAAATTTAAAAATTATTATATTTTCAAAGGTTATAATCTTAAAAAATGAGAAGAATACAAAAATAATTTTTTTGTTATTTCTTTTTTAAATAAAACCTATAGACCACTAAATGTTTACTTACTTAAATCAGTAGCTCATAAAACCCGCAACCCCTTAATACATAAACCTTATAACAGCTGTATACTACCTAATAAATAATAAATCTCATTTTTATTTCTATTTATTATAATTTTAAATATTCATTTTAATTATTTATATTTAATTTTTAGAAAAATTAATTACTAAATAAATTTCGAGCGAGACAGATATTATTTAATAATTTATTTCTAATCATAAAAAAATATAAGCTTATAAAAAGATGGAAAAATTAAAATTAAATATTATTATTTAGTAATATATTTTGATTTGATTTGAATCATTTGTGTTATGTAAATATATTTTAAATAATATTTATATTATTAATAATAGTTTATTAATTTAATTTTTTATCATTATTATAATATCTATCATTAAAATTGTTTATATTGAATTTATTGATATATAATTAGTAAGATTAATATAATATACATAGGTATTCACATTTCAAAGATTTTAAAAATTATTTCTTTTTAAAGGTTATAACCTTCAAAATCTAAAAAAAATCAAAAAAAAAAATTTTATTTTTATTATATAAATAAAACCTATATACCACTAAATGCTTAAAAACATAAATTGCTAAACTTCTAAACGACAAGACCCCTAAATAATCGATCCATTAAACTGGTATACCATATATAATTGTTGGCAATTGTGCTTCCATGGTAGTGAGATTGATATACAGAAACACATAACCAACAGATAACAAGCAATATATATATCCCAATTCAGCAACCATCCACGATTAGAATCAAAAATGAGAAATAAACACCGAAAATAACGTGGTTAGCTAGTCGCCTCAGTACGACTAGTTGAAATCCACCAGAAAATGCTTATTCAGTTACAGATTAAAGCAACAGAAATGTCTTACTAGTATGCAGGCACACAGAATAGTCATGATAAATCACACAGATAGAAGAGGAGAAGATGATGAATAGTTCCACGGCTACAAAAATAGCCACCCGATAATAAAATTACAATCATTTATATTAAAATTTTCTCTCGGTTCATTTAACCAGAGCTGGTCGGATCATGAGACGAGTCAGGCTCTGCTCCCAATTTCAACCTGCATATCATTCAGCGAGACCTCCATTATTGTGCTACTGCTGCATCCCCGGCCTTTAATATTTCTTCTCCTGCACTTACATGAAAATATTAAAAAGAATAAATATTTAGTTATACAAACAGATTATCAAAAAATAATTACCTATACAGCAATAATAAATCTTAAATCTCATTTTAATTTGTAATAATTATAATTTTAAATATTCATTTTAAATATTATTAGTTTATTTTTTTATATAAATATTAATTACAAAATAAATAATTAGTCAGACAAATATAATATTAATAATTACTTTTAATAAAAAAAATATATCTTATAAAAAGAAGTACAATTTAAAAACAAAAAATTATTATTTAGTAATAAATTTTACATTGATTTTTAATCATTTTAGGTCTTATAATTATATTTTAATTTATATCTATCATATTAATAATAGTTTATTAATTTATTTTTTGATAATTGATATCATATCTATCAATTACAATTATTTATAATTTGTATATATTATATATAATTATAATGATTATTATTATTAAATATTTTATTCACATTTTAAAAAAATTTTAAAATTATTATATTTTCAAATGTTAACCTTTGAAAATGTGAAAAAACTAACAAAAATAATTTTTTTGTTATTTCATTATTTAAATAAATCCTATAAACCACTAAATACTTAAAATACTTAAATCAATAACTCCTAAATCTTGAAAACCCTAAATAGATAATCATTTTAAACTGGTATACCCTAAATAATAAATAATAAATCTCAATATTATTTTTTTCATTATAATTAAAAATATTCGATTTTATTTATTTATTCGTTATTTTTATATAATATTAATTATAGAATAAATTGAGTTAGACAAATATAATTTATATAATTAGTTTTCATCAAAACAATATAGATAAACTTTTAAAAGAAAAAAAATTCATAACAAAAAAATAATTATATTGTAATATATTTTGCTTTATTTCGAATCATTCTAGGTTTTGTAATTATATTTAAATTGATATCTATCATATTAATAATAAATTAAATTTATTCTTGATCATTATTATAATATTTATCAATAAAAATATTTATATTGAATGTATATGTATATAAATATAATGTTTATTATAACTAAATATAGTATTCACTTTTGAAAAAATTTAAAAATTATTATATTTTCAAAGGTATAACCTTTGAAAATATAAAAAATAAAAAATAAATTTTTTGATATTTTTTTTTAAATAACACCTATAAACCACGAAATGCATACACAGTTAAATCAGTAAAAGTCCTAAAACCCGTAATGCCAAACTACATAAACCATTAAATCGCTATATACTACTTAATAATTAATAAATCTAATTTTAATTCTATTTATTATAATTTTAAATATTCATTTTAATTATTTATTAGTTTATTTTATAAAAAATATTATTACAAAATTAATTATGAGTAAGACAAATAATTTAAAAAATCTATATGCTTATAAAAGAAGTAAAAATTTAAAATTAAAAATTGTTATCTAGAAATATATTTTACTATAATTTTGAATCAATTTGGGTTTTGTAATTATTTTTTTAATTAATATCTATCTTAATATCAATAGTTTATAAATTGAATTTTGATTATATTATAATATATATCAATATAATTGTTTATTGAATTTATATGATATATAATTATTAATATTATTTAACTAAGTATTGTATTCACATTTCAAAAATTTTAAATATTATTATATTTTCAAAGGTTATATCATATTAAATGCGAAAAAATTATAGCAAATTTTTTTGATATTTTAATCTTTTGAATAAAACGTATAAACCACTAAAAGCCAAAAATCTTAAATCACTAAAATCCTAAATTAAAAAACCTCTAAGTACTTAAAACATTAAACTAGTATATAGTAATAATAAATCATAAATCTCATTTTAATTTTTATTCAATATAATTTTAAATTTTTATTTTAATTATTTATTAGTTTATTTTTTAGAAATATTAATTACAAAATAAATTATTAGTGAGACATATCTAATTTATATTAAAATAGTATCCCCAAAAAATAAATAATAAATCTCATTTTTTTTAATTATAATTTTAAATATTCATTTTAATTATTTATTTGTTTATTTATATATAAATATTGATTACAAAATAAATTGAGCTAACAAAAATAATTTATATAAATTATTTTTCATCAAAAAATTATAGATGAACTTTTTTAAAAGAAAAAAAATTTTCAAAACAAAAAATTATTATATAGTAATATATTTGCTTTGCTTCTGAATCATTTTAGGTTTTTTAATTATATTTTATTTGATATCTATCTTATTAATAATAGATTATTAATTTATTTTTTGGTCATTATTAGAATATTTATCAATAAAATTATTTATATTGAATGTACATGATATATAATTATAAAGATTATATACTAAATATTATATTTACATTTGAAAATAATTTAAAAATTACTTTATTTTTAAAGGTTATCATCTTTGAAAATCAGATAAATCACAAAAATAATTTTTTTGTTATTTTTTGTTTATATAAAACCTATAAACTACTAAATTCCTAAATGCATAAATCATTAAACTCCTAAATCCCAAAACCCCAAAACCTTTAAATACTTAATCATTTAAACCATCTTTAAAGGTTTAAGAATTTATAAATAATATATAAATATCAATCAATAAATAATAGTTTATTAATTTATTTTTTGATCAATATTTTATTTATATTTATATATAGTTTATTAATATCTATCAATAAAATTGTTTATTTTTAATTTACATGATATATAATTATTAAGTTTATTATAACTAAATATTGTATTCACATTATAAAAGAATTTAAAAATTATTATATTTATAAGGTTATAACCTTAAAAATTTATAAAAAATTTGAAAAATAATTTTTTTGTTATTTCATTATTTAAATAAAACATATAAACTACTAAATGCCTAAATACTTAAATTACTAAACTGCTAAACCCTGATACTACTGCACCACACACAGGACCACATTACCGACGTGCACATATTCTTGTCCATTTTAATGTAGCATTTAGAGGGGCCAGCAAGTCCTGGAAGCAGCCAGAAGTATGGTCCACCAGCTTGTAGAGGGCCCCACGAGCAAGCCGGGATGATAACATTGAGACAACTGACGAGACTGAACAAAGCGGTCGGGAGTAAACCCAGGAGTAGCTAGGTGTGGGTCCTACTAGCCCTATTAGGCAGCATATAGGGCCACCCAACCGTCGCCCAACAGGAGTAGCATGTAATCCATGATTAATTGGAGAGCCGGCAAAATCCGAAGCATCACCATGTAGGGCCAGTAAGCAATGGAGTCCAGACCAGCCACATGGGAGAAAAAGATTTAAACTTGAAGTTTATGTTTATAGTCTTATTTGTATTTTGGACTTTATATGCACCATGTACTTGTAGAGACGAATCATGACATACTCACACACACAATCTTGTCTGTTCTCTTTGTAGCATGCAATGAGGACAACTGGACCCATTAGTATCTCTAAGTGGGGACCACTAATGCATTTTGAAAATACACATTAGGCGATGCTACACTTCCATGAGTAGAAGGCCCATCTTTATAGCATTTTGTAATTTTACTTGTATTTTAGCTTGGTTATATGCGTAGATAATTTGACTATGAGATGGACCTCATCACACGTGAACATCGATGCTTCCATATTTTTTCATATTTTGTCGGTGCAACATACAGCCACTTCTTGGAGCGCGAGAAGGAAGCATTCTAACCAAAGAGATACTCTTTTGAGGATCATTGGAGCAAAAGAATGTAGAATTCAGAGGTGAGAATGAATTGAAAAATTGTCATAGATATCGACTTGTGGATTTATGGGTATTCAGTTTTAAATTTATTCCATTGCATAGCAATGACATTAGAAAATGGTTGATGCTGCATGTCACATACATGCACAATCTTATATTTGCACAATTTTAATATGGTGCATCATTCAGGTTCCTCCAAAAGGCTTGGACAAATCCGAGTGGAAAGGACACAGTGCGCATAATGACTCAATGCCAACTCTGAAGTCCGGGATTGCCAGTTGATTTTAGTTGTATTCGTATGCTTGGAATTATTCGGCATTATGTTTTTTATGTATTTTATGCATAGAATCATTAAGGTGCATAGGATTTGGTTGGCTGGCCTAAATTAGTCAGCTTTTTAGTCTCTTGTAAGTTTCTTGCCTAAATTATAAATAAAGTGTGTATTTTCCAAAAAAAAACCATAAAACCTAAACTTTAAATCCTAAACCTTAAACCATAAACTATAACCCTAGTCCATAAACCCTAAATCCTAAATCTCATGCTTTGCACTTTTATAATCAAATGACTAAGTGTTAAATTTAAGTTGAAATTCACAACTTTTAGGAATGTCATAGATTTATCTTTTTGTATATGTAACACAAAGTCATGACTCAAGGGGTAAGTTATGGATTCAGTCTCTTTCTTGCTTTAGATTATTGTAGCATTAGCAATGGTCATATTGTATATTTTGTCTCTAGAACACAAAATCATATCGATGAGAATATGCCATAACTTGTGTCTCTCTGTTGAACATATTGTTATGGCTCTAAGAATGATCATGAATACATATTTAATCACTATTATACTGGGCACAGTATTGGATGTGACCATAGCTTGTGCATTTTATCTTTATATTGCAAAATCATTGCACTAGGAATGATTGTAACTTTGGACATTCCTCATGAGCAAAAGTCATGACTCTAGAAATAGTTAAAGCTCGAGTACTACTGTTTATAACATTCTATAGCTAAAATTCTTGGCATTGGAAATATCACCATGGATTTTTCCTTTGATTTGTGACCTCAAGTGTAAATATGCAAGACTAAATTTTGAGCAATGATTAAAACCTTTTATACTTTTGAATATGATTCATTTACACCTTTTTTAGTATTGTGAGCTTGTATACATAACTCATTTAATAAAATAAGTTTTTTGATTCTTGTTTTAGAGAGAGCCCATACTTCTTGCCCTGCTCAAACCACCCGAGGGCTAGTTTGTTCTAATACGCTACAAGGTGGTTATTTTTTTAGATGTGAACTTTGTTTTAAAAAAATTGCTTTGAGTGTGTACATGAGAGATATTTTAGAAGAAATTACAATAATCAATATTTATATCATCCTCAACAACTAGCTATTTCAACACATAGGGGTACAACTTTGGTTTATTCTGCTAGCATACATGAGTCAAATTACCTTTGATAGCCTAGTGAATCAACATCAAATATGATGAGACATAATAGAGATAAAGTAAAAGCTCTTATTATTTTGGTTAGAGCTTTAGGAATCATTCTAGAGTTGAGAGAGGAACAAAATAAATTATTTTAATTATTCAGTATAATTTTAATTATTTATCTGTTTATTTTTATAGAAATATTAATTACAAAATAAATTATTAGTGAGATAGATCAAATTTAAATTAAACCGGTATAT
>JAREIK010001777.1:0-58016 GCA_029783825.1 Sapria himalayana
ATATCATATTGAGCAAAATTTCTCGATGATAATTTTATATTAAAAACAAATGAAAGTTTGGTCCTTTGGTAATTGCAAACATGCTAATATGCTCAATTAATAAAAAATTTAAGTCACATAAACCTTCACAATACACCATTACCAAGAAAATAGATCATTTGCTCAAGTACTCATCCTTCATGTTGTCATTACTATTACCATAGCATAAGATAATACACTTAAAGTTTATAACCCCAAATTGTACAGTAAGTGATTCTTTTATAAAAGGATCATAATCACTACCTACAGATTTAAAGAATTTGATTTATTCGGTCAAAGATTATGGCAATTAATGCACTAAATAATGACATAAAATTATTACTCATGTTCACATATATCATATCAATTGTCATTAAATAAGTTAGAATACATATCATTGATGCATCACCATTCAGATGCAAGACTCGTACTATATAGAATAAATTGTTCCTCAATTCACACACACACATATATATGGATCTATCATGATAAAACAATATAACACCACACAAAATCATACTTATTGCTCAATCAAAGTGACCAATTTTAAATTGATTCAAAATTTCACGAATCAAGAAAATCTTCACTTTATATGTATCCACAAAAACACATTCTATGTACACCTCTCGAAATTGATAAAATAACTTTAATTGACATAAGTTTATCACAATAACATCAGAGGTATACTGCTCACCAATAAAATTCGGTAAGAAAAATCTTTACAATAATAGTAAGAAAATTAAACATTAAAATCCTAAGGGTCTAATAGCTAATTGTAATTCAACGGGAAAAATACTCAACAAATTAAATTCTTATTAAAATTTGATTTCATAAGCGAGAAACAATAAAAAATAAATAAACTTCATAGGGAAATCATAAGTTTTGAATCATGCTCTGATACCACTTATTGGATTTTTCTATTTCTTATATGAAAATCAATAATCACCTTTTGTTAGAACAACAAACCATCACAAATAAAACTATTATCATGTTTCTTCGTTATATGGAATAAATCTTAATTCCCATAATGACAAACCCTAATTATTATATAATAGCCAAGAACCTTAGAACAATATGATTTTCACAATATCATACAAGATAAAAGTATACCTTTAACCCATGAGATTCTTGAAGGATCGAACAATCTTGATGAAAAATTGTGTTTCTCTCCCTTAACCCTTTATCCCTTTTATGGGGCACTAATTTCGATCAAATAATAGGTTTTTATAAGGTGGGAATGGGTTTTTTGGATTGTTGTTTGCTTTGGTCGTAACGCTCATAGCTTTTGCGTGACATATTCCTTAACAACAAATTTTTGAATATGACAGGATTCTAATTTCTACGTGCTCACATGAAATTTAGAAAATAAATAATACTTAATTGTGTTGAGTGTTGGATTTTGTGTTTTGTGATGTTTTATTTCATTAAGTATTAAAAAGTAAAGATAAGTCAAGATGTATTCTTTTTATTTAGAAAAAAAACCAAGTATTTTGGCTTTTTTCATTAAAAAAAAGTCTATTATAAGTCATAAAAATAGAAAAACAAACACAATTAATATCTAAAAACAAATCGCTTACAATAAAAAGATAACAAACAAACATCCTCTAAGTAGTTTTGCATGCATTCATGTTGATTAAATATATTCATTTTCATATACCATATTTTGTCTTCCCTTGGTAATCAAGGATGGTTATGCCAAGATTAAAGGTTTAATGATGTAATTGTATTTGTGCATGGATCAAAGCTCTTCATGGTGTAATTATAAGACCAAGGTAGATCCTAATCCTTATGATCGAATACATGTCTTTCTCTAACCGTTTATTGGACTGATTAGTTAAGAAAGAACGTCAATCGGTTCAACTGGTTGGATTAGATGCCATGTAAACTAAGATTAGTGCCGATACTGTAATGGAGGAAGTTTTGATGAACTGATTGTTTAACAAGCTTGATTGGTGCACTTTACTTGAGTTAACGGACATGAATTTATACACATAAGTAAATTAGGTTTGATGCACCAATTAAGTTATATGATATACTTGAGTGAAGTTTCTTAGCCCATGCATGAATGCAAAATTAAAAGGGATAATGAAGATTGTAAATATTGGGCTAAGTTTCGAGCCTATAAGTCTGTATATTAAGCTATTTAATATTTAGATATTGCCTAAGTCTACGAATATAAACGGTAATAGGGTTTTTTTTTTAATATATAAGAGTTAAAACAAAGTAAAGGGATTAGGGAAATGAGAAAATTTAGGGTTTATTTATGGGCCTGTTTTAAGGCTCAGGGTTTATAGGTTATTCCAAATACCTTTCCACTCATAATTTCATGGGTGATGGTTTTCACTTCAATTGTCGATATATTTTATCCCTATTGTATCTAGTGGAAGAGTAATATCTAGCGTCCTATTTTATGGTTGAAAGTTCTTCATTTATCATTGCTCATTCTTGTTAGATTATTACTATTTTAGTTCGAACATTCAGCCAATGTAGATAAAACGACTACGAAAATTAAATAATGACGTTTGATTACTTGATGCTTTCAAAAGCATCATTAATTTGATAAGAATATTATATTAATTGACACTTTTTAGAAACGTTATTATCGAGTGTAATATTTTTGTATTGATGACATTTAAGAAGCGTAATTATCTGATGAATAAATGTGTAATAATGACACTTATTTCGAGCGTCATAAAATTAATTGTAAACCTTGATGTTTTTTTAATGTGTCATTATCTAATAAAGGTAGATCAATATAGAATGACAGTTATTCAGAGTGTCATAAAATTAATCATAAACCTTAACGCTTTTCTAAAGCGTCATTGAGTAACATATAATATATTAATTATTATACTATTCTTATTTTGTTGTTTATAAAAAAATAGTATTCTTATTTTATCATGGAACTCATATTATTTTTTAAAATTTTTTTTAGATTATTTGCATAGACAACTTCCTTATTGTTTTTTAAAATTAATATTTTATTTTATATTTCTAATATTATTTTAGCAAATTAATATTATAACTTTGATAATAAATTATTATAAATATTCTTATTTTAAAATGAATTGATCATATGTATTATAAAATTAATTTTTTTCAATAAATTTAATATATAAAATAACTATTGCTATTACGATATATTTTGCAAATAATAATATTTATGAAAAATACATTGAGTATTGGATGTTTAAAATAATATTATTTTATCAAGTAGATATTGATTTAAATATTTTATCCTTATCTCTCATTATTTTCAGATTAATTTAATAATTATAATTATGAATATGAACTACTTATTAATATATTTTATCCTTATCTTTGATTATATTTTAATTTTTAATTTTTATTTACTTTTTTTTCACATTTAGATTACAAAAAAACTATTATAATTTTTTAGTTGAAAATTTCTTATTAAAAATAAAAATATAATAATTTGGTTTTATTTCATTTTTAATTAATTTTATTGAATCAGATTTAAAATATTTAATATTTTTTTAATTTAATGTTTAATCATAAAAAAAATTCAATTTATTAAATAATAAATTAACTTAGTATTTATATTTGTTGAGTCCCCATTCAAATGACTACCAAATGTTTTGAGGGTATAAAAGAGCAGGATTTCTTTCTAAGTAGAGGGGTCATTTTAGGGTTTTGTGGAGTCATGTAAGGCAGAAAGAGAAGGAGTCATGGGCTGATGAATGGAGTTTATGGGGTTTTTTTGAGTAATAAATCTCTATTAAAAATGATTTTCTTTTTCTTATTATCCATATTTTTTTTCATCACCATTTTCTTCTTCGTGAATTTTGAAAAGTGGAAGGAGAAATGATAGCAACTAACGATATGAAGAAGTAGAGAGTCTACTCTCTTCTTTCGATCAAACCTACAAGGTTATACTTTGTTTCTTCTTCTTCTTTCATTTTTCAATTCATTCATAATTTTCCCCCTTTTGTTTTTTGTTCTGGTTTCTCAGTGTAAAACCCAAAAATTCGAATTTTCAAAAAGGGTAAAATGGTAATTTCGGTCAAAATCCGAAATTTTTCTAAATCTCGGATGACGAAACGGACTTCACCGTTGGAATCATCTCGCGAAATCTAGCTACCACGTCAAATTTTGTCGAATTCCAAGATAGTCGAAATTTCATATTTTTCGAGGCACCGGGTTAGGCCGTAAAACGGCTTGTGAAAGACATGTGATGTGACAAAAGTCACCTACTACATGTACTCATGTGACACATGTTGCATGATTAGAGAAAGGATGTGACGCCCCAAAACCCGGGTCCGTTGACAACC
Organism: Sapria himalayana; assembly: GCA_029783825.1. Taxonomy (NCBI): domain Eukaryota; kingdom Viridiplantae; phylum Streptophyta; class Magnoliopsida; order Malpighiales; family Rafflesiaceae; genus Sapria; species Sapria himalayana. The sequence goes on from JAREIK010001777.1 coordinate 4,311, forward strand.
AGTCAACCTACGGAATACTCGTGGATGTCGGGTAACCCGACACCATCACGAAAATTAGGCAAGTCTCCTTTGTACGGGAGCTCTACCCAATACGACCTCTCCCAAATAGTTTACAATGACCACACCGGGTCCACATGCGAGTGAAATAATTGGCCACTTGGGCCCGCATCAATACTTACAAAATACATCAACTATATTACCATAGTTCAAGAGTTAATAAATCACTCTTAATTCAACATATGTACAACAAAAGTCTCTACCAAAGCCACAACCCCTTTTTTCTAAACGCGGCCTCTAGTGAGCACCGTCCTCCTGTACACTCCCTGTACCTGAAATAGTGATCCCTCGACAGGATGAGCAAAGCCCAGTAGTGATAATTTCCTACGTGGGTTACTCCCCACCTAAGTACACATGTCATGGCAAACAATCACACTCAAGTAAATACATGATCCTACTTGAATGTCTACATGCCCAATCCTATGTCTCGAGTCATAACCGACTCCCTCACACATGCCTAAGCCAAATGCGAGTAAAATCAAGTTTTCAAAACAAAAGCTTTTTGTTCTCGAAAACTTACTACCGAGATTAGGTAAATATTGGACTACCCTCCGAGGAGAATCTGTTGGATAACCCTCCGAAACAATTCATGGGCCCCCCGACGTGAATTGTTGGACAATCTCCCAACACAATTCTCCAAAAAATCTTCCGTCGAAATTCCTTTCACAAACATTTTTTATTTTTTTTCATTTCTGTGTCATGCACTCACTCCTAATATTCTAGGGTGCCCCAATGCATATGGAATGCATTATGCCAATCCCAAAATATTCATGCTAATATATAAAACATGTATATATTAACATAATTAATTCACACAATTCTTGTTATTAAATTCACATCAATAACACCAAAATTAGCTCACATTGGCTAATTAACAATTACAAGCAATTCATTTTGAATCACTCAACAACACAAAAATCACACCAAAAATCACGTGAACAGTAAACCCTCGGTTGGCACTGTTCACCCACACAGTAGGAATTTTCTCCACTCGGTTCAAATGTTTTGAGACCAAAATTACAGCTAAATTAAGCCTCATAATATTCCTAACCATTTACATGGCTCTTAGCCAAAGAATAACACAAGTAGGAAACGATCCCTACCTCTTGGAGTTATTGGAACTCCACCAAATCGGTGTCCACGTAGCCCTCGCCGCGTAGATCGACTTTGCTTCTTGCTCCGTCGAGAACCGACGGTCCAAACGGCCGGAAATCTAGAGAGAAGTAGCTCTCTCTCTCTAAAACTCAAATCCACAACCCACTGCACGATTTTGTCTCCTTCTGCACGTTTTCTTCTTCAAATTGAAGAAGAAAACTATTCATGTTTTTGTCTTATTCAATTAACATTTCCATTAATTCCCATCTTGTCCCTCTTAAGTGACTTTGACACATGGCTTAATCTAAGCCATCGTTCCATAATCTCACTAATCATGCAACATGTGTCACAGAGTACTATAATAGGTGACTTTTCACATCACATGTCTTTCACAAGTCGTTTTAAGGCACTTGACACCCGGTGCCTCGAAAAATGTGAAATTCGACTATCTCGGAATTCGACGAAATTCGACGTGGTAGCTAGATTTCGTAAGACGATTCCAACGGTGAAATCCGTTTCATCATCCGAGATCTAGAAAAATTTCAGATTTTGACCAAAATTACCGTTTCACCCTTTTTAGAAATTTGGAATTTTCGCGGGTCTTACAGAGGATGGAGATTAATTGGTTAGATTAAACCATGTGTCAAATAGTTAAATGAAAAGGGACATGGATGGAATTTTGAAAAGTTTAATAAAAAGACAAAGGAATAGTCTTCTTCTCCACCAATTTGAAGACAAAAACGTGCAGTAGAGGGCTGGAAACGGGCAGTAGGTTGGTGTTTCAGATTTTAGAGAGAGAAAGTGTGCCTTCTCTCTAGATTTCCAGTCATTCGGACCGTCGGTTCTCGATGGAGCAAGAAGCAAAGTCGGTCTACGCAGTGAGGGCTACGCGTGGACACCGATTTGGTGGAGTTCCGACAACTCCAAGAGGTAGGATCTTTTCCTACTTATGTTATTCTTTGGCTAAAAGCCATGTGAATGGTTAGGGATATTCTGAGGCTTGATTTAGTCCTAATTTCGGTCTCAAAACATTTGAACGAGTGGAGAAAATCCCTATTGTGTGGCCGTGAACAGTGCGACTCGAGGGTTTTACTGTTCACGTGATTTTGTTGTGTGATTTTGTGTGGTTTGGGTGATTCAAAATGAATTACTTGATTGGTCAATTAGCCCTGTGAGCTAATTTTGGTGCTATTGGTTGCAAATTGAATAACATGATTTATGTGAGTTAATTATGTTAGTATATACATGTTTTATATATTAGCATGAGTTGTTGGAATTAGCATAATGCATTCCATATGCACTGGGGCACCCTAGAATATTAGGAGTGAGTGCATGACATGAAAGAAAATAAAAAGGAAAATGTTTCAGAAAGGAATTTCTACGAAAGATTTTCGGGAGAATTGTGTTGGGAGATTGTTTAACAATTCACGTCAGAGGGGCCCATGAATTGTTTCGGAGGGTTATCCAACAGATTCGCCTCAGAGGGTTGTCTAATAAATTTTACAGAAACTCGGTAGTAGTTTTCGAGACAAAAAGCATTTTTTTTTAAACTGTATTTTACTCGCATTTGGCTTAGACATGTGTGAGGGAGTCGTGTAAGGACTCGAGACTTGGGATTGGGCATGTAGACATTCAAGTAGGATCATGTATTTGCTTGAGTGTGTTTTTTTGCCATGACATGTGCACTTAGGTGGGGAGTAACCCATGTAGGAAATTATCACTACTGGGCATTGCTCACCCTGTCGAGGGATCACTATTTCAAGTACAGAGAGTGTACAGGAGGACGACGCTCCTAGAGGTCGCGTATTAGAAGAAAGTCGGGTTGTGGCTTTGACATTCATTTTGTAGAACATGTATTAAAACTACTATCATCTTGCAAGTCTGAACACATGCATGGCCATAGTTCAAAATGAAACTAACCTTTGGCACAAATGAATGGGCATGTAAGCCATAACAGCCTCTGAAATACAATTGTTGTGAAAACTATCAGGGATGTCCCAAATCTCAAAGGAGAACCTAAAAAATGTGTGGACCATGACAACTAGGGAAACAAGTTCGAACACCTCACCCAGAGTCTCAACTAGGCTCTACTACCAGAGTTATGGAATTGGTCCACATGGATAATGAACCCCATGCAAATAAAGAGCATTGCTGGAAAAGGTATGTATATTATGTGTAGATGACTTCTCTTGGTTCACTTGGGTAAATTTCATCAGAACCAAATTCAAAGAATTTGAAGCATTTGAATAACTGTGGCAAAGACTAACAAGGCACAGCAACAAACTCCTAAAGATAAGTAGAATAAGGAGTTATCATGGTAAGGAATTCGAAACTCCTTGTTTGAAAATTTCTACAAGAAGAATAGTGTGAAACATGAGTTCTTAGCACTTAAAAATCCACAACAAAATGGAGTAGTTGAAAAAAAGAAAAAAATCTGCAAGAAAGGCCCGAGTCATGTTAAAATCCAAGAGTGTCCCAACTAAATTTTGGGCAGAAGTAGTAAATACACATGCTACATCTCAAATAGAATCTATCTAAGGCTAGGAACTCTCAAAACATCATATGAAACATCTTTATAAATTTGGTAGTCCGTGCCACATCCTAAATGACAGGGAATCAAGAAGGAAGTTCAATGCTAAGAGGGATGAAGGTGTCTTTCTAGGGTACTACACAAACAGCCGTGCTTATAGGGTGTACAATAAAATAACCAAGGCTGTGATAGAATCAACTAATGTTCAAGTTGATGATTATCTTCAATCGATGAAACATCTAGACCAGAAGATCCTTCTATGGTGTCAATACTTGAAGTAGAGAAGACTCTCAACAGTCCCAAAGATGCTCCACCATCCGTTGAGCACTCGGTTATAGTTGATGTCCGGACACAGAGGACTCCCTACAACAACAGGATGACCATAATAATGTTGAACACTCTGACATCCAGGTTCGAGAGCCCTCTAAGAAGATTCATAAAAACCATCCACCATTGATATTTTGGAGATCTAGAAGTGAGTGTTCGGACGAGGGGCGTTCCCAAGGTAATCCACAATAAATGATATGCATTAGCCTTGGCTGCTACACCTCCACAATTTAACCAAAAAAAGATCCAGGCTATCAAGGAAGAACTATCATAATTCGGACATAATGAAGGTTAGGATTTAGTTCCAAAGCCCTAATATGCAAATATAATTGGGACCAAGTGGATCTTCAAGAACAAGAGTTGAAGAGGGAAACATCACTAGAAACAAAGCTTGTCTGGTTGCTCAAGGATACATTCAAGTGAAGGAGTAGATTTTGATGGGACATTTGCACCAGTAGCCCGCTTGAGTCAAATCGTCTGCCATTGGCATTTGCTTACACACTCAAGTTCAAAATTTATCAAATTGGTGTCAAAAGTGCTTTTTTAAATGGGTATCTACATGAAGAAGTGTTTTGTATCTTAACCTAAAGGGTTTGAAGATCTTCTTCACTCTAATCATGTTTACAAACTAAAAATGATCTCTATGGGCTAAAACAAGCTCCAGGAGCTTTGTATGAGAGACTCACGGAATACCTCCTAAAATGTGGTTACACGCAAGGGGAGCAGATCGTACTCTCTTCACTCAAAAAGTCAAAAGCAAGTAATTTCCCTTCAAATATTGTGGGTGACATAGTATTTGGGTCCACATCCCAACACCTGGTGGAAAAGTTTGTAAGACACATGAGCACAAAATTTGAAATGAGCTTGGTCGGAGAACTTACATACTTTCTGTGTCTTCAGGTACGACAAATAAACTCATGGATTTTTATCTCATAGGAAAAATATGCTAAGAACCTGGTCAGTGAGTTCAGACTTGGTATAACAAAACATCGAAGGACCTCAATAGGGACCCATGACAAGATTACTAAAGATGAAGCAAGGAATAGTGTTGATCTGACTCACTATAAAAGCATGATTGGAAGCTTGTTGTACTTGAATGCAAGTCGTCCAAACGAATGTTAGCATGCGAGTTTGTGAGGGAGACCAAGCAAGCCCAAGGATAGTCATCTTCTAGCAGTCAAGAAGATTATCAAATGTCAGTGAAATAGCGGCCTATGGTATCTGGTACACCCGAGACACCACGTTAGCCTAGTAGGATATTGTGACATTGATAGGGTTGGAAGCTCGGACGACAAAAAGAGTACTTCTGGTGGGTGTTTCTTCCTTGGAAACAGCTTTGTGTCTTAATTCAACAAAAAATAGAGTTGCATATCACTTTCCACAGCCAAGGCCGAAAACATAGCAATTGGTAGTGGATGCACACAACTCATTTGGATGAAAAATATTCTTAAAGACTATGGAGACTTTGGAGAAGTCCTAACACTCTACTATGACAACTTCAATGATATCAATATCTCGAAAAATCCAGTTCAACATTCGAGAACCAAGTAGATTGACATAGGGCACCACTACATTCGGAACATGGTTGAGGACAAAATCATTTATCTTAGGTACATATCCACTAAAGATCAACTAGCCAACAATTTCACTAAAAGGGTTGGATGCTTCAAGGTATGAATCACTACAGTCATCCATGGGGTATGCATTGTGGACTAAATGGGGTCCCATCAGTCTATAAGCCCCGTCGCTGTCCGGACCTTTCAGGCATTTATCCTTGCCTTCCACAAAAAAAAAAAAAAAAAAAAAAAGGGAGAAAATAAGGGGAGCAAGAGTGTGTGTCTTCATTCTTAAGGGGTATTTTGCTGAAGATATAGACAAAATGGGAGAATGTTAGGTTTATAATTGTCCATATCTTCGTATCAAGGGTTCTACAAGAAGGTAGCTACTTCAAGATCGAAATTAATGAAGATTTGATGAAATAGAAGTGAAGTCCTTAATAGGACCAAGATGTAGTTCGGACTAAGGCTATCCTATGTTGTAGGCATGTGCTAGAAATGAGATGTCCTAACTGGAAATAGGGTAGTCGTGAGGCACACACGAGTCTGCTGACTTGGAGGCCAAGGAACTTGGGGAGCAAGTACCGATGGGCCTAAGATCTATTTGGCAAGAGGATAACAATCAAATCTCAAGATCTAGACATCTAAGCTTTCAAACCAGGTTAGAAACTTTCTAGGATCTATTTTGATGAGGATCTTGATCAACAAGTTTCCTATTTTCGTTGTGATAGCTGAAAGGAAAAAACATAAAATAGAAGGTGGGGTTGGAGTCATATTAGGAAAATGATCCAACTATCTAGACTTCTAAGACTAATTAGCAAGGCTATAAATTCAGGGCATTGGAAGTTCACAACACAGATTTTTAGGAGCAGAGCTTGAAGAAGAACAAGTGAAGTCCAAACGTGCTGAGTGAGTATGGAGTGTAGATACTACATTGAGGTATTTCACCTTAAAAGCCTTTCACCTTTGGTGAAAGACGATGTTCTTTATTTTATTCATCTTATATTGATGTAATACATGGGTGTGCGATGCTTTAGAAAGGGGAATGGAGGGAGTTCCTTTGAATCCCACTAGGTTTCAAGAAGGGTCGTGGGTAGAGAGGGAGTCTCGTACTACATAAGAGTAATGATAAACCTTGAATTAGATCAGTGAAAATCCTTGCATCTGGGCATAACCTCTTGGACTTAGACTGGTTGCCAAACCAAGTAAAAGATTGTGTGCTTTTACTTGCAAATATATTACATCTGCTTTGCACACACTAAGTCTTATAGGAGGAGTTCGGACATATGTACTAAAGTCTGAACTAGATCACAGTTTGAACATCAAGGACTGTGACTTGGAACACACAATTATATCTATCAAAATATTAAAACCGTGACTTTAATTTAGCAGTAACGTCATACTTTTGCATGAAGCTTCCCAATCAAATAAAGCAGCTGCATGAGGGCCCCCAAAACCCATTTCCTAACAAATATTTTCCAAATCAAGTTGGAATCAATCTCAAGTAAACTATTGTACTAAAAAACTTCAAGGTTTGCATACCACTTTTCTGACAGACGACTGGTGGATCTCTTGCTTTTTTCTAATGTTTACTTCTTTTGTGGCATGGTTCAAATCGCGGTATCGGTCACCGACTCGACGGTCCCGAGACGTATCTGTCGCGTAACGGCCGATAGCAAAAAAGATGATTAAAATATTTTTAAAATTTTAAATAGTAGATAAATTATTAGAAAATAGATATAGTTAAATAAGCTAAAAATTTAATAAAATTTTTTATACTTAATATTATTTAAATAATTAATGAAGCATTCAGTGAAAGATATGTACGATAATGTTAACAAAAAAATATTTTCTAATATAATTGTTCTTCAACGAAAATTAAATTTCTATCCACTAATAAATAAAATTTTGAGGTTGGGAGGGTTAGGATGTATTTTTTGGTTGAAACAGGGCAAAAATGGGATCGGAAGGCTTAAATATACAAAATACAGTTTATGGAGTCAAAACGGCGTCGTTTTGGCCTTTCTAGGTCCAAAACGATCGTTTTAGCCATCATAATTTTTTTAAATTCAAAACACTATCAAAAAGGCGTCGTTTTGTCTGTCCGGACTAAACGCGTCGTTTTGGTCTTGTTCTCATTATCCAAACGACGTCGTTTTTGCTCGGACAGCTCTAAACGGCTCGTTTTGATATGTATTAAAAAAAAAAAAAACTAAACGACATCGTTTTGTGTCATACAGAGACAAAACGTCGCTTGGAATTGAGTTGTTAAGCAAAGGGAAATCCTTCTTCTTGTAGGCTGCGATAAATAAAAAAATGCAAGTGAAGAAGGGGAAGGAGAAAGGAAGAAGCAGAAGGGGAGAGACCTACCTGCTCCAAGGCATCGTCGAGTAGTCTTCTCCCGCTCCGATTCTACTCGGTAGTCGGGACTCGGCTATGTAGGAGTCTATTCGTCAATCATCATTCATCTTCGCTTCTCCCTCAGTAAGTTAGGTTTTATTTTTAATTTCCTCTTCAGTTTCTTCTTCTTCGTTTCTTTTTTAGTCGAATCTTGAAATTTCAGTCGAATCTCTGCAATTTTTTGGATTTTTATGTTTATTGAAATTTCATTGCTTTTTGGGTTTTTGTTGAGATTATTATCTGTATTCTCACTGTTTTGCACCGAGTTGACCGAGTCATCTCTCGCGAACTCGGCCGAGTCCACCGAGTTTTACCGAGTTTTTAGCCGATACACTCTCCGTCTCGTACATGGTAACGGTATCGACTCGGTTAGCCCCGAGTTGGTTATGAATCGGCCGAGTCGGTTATGAATCGGCCGAGTCGTACCGGACTTAGCCGATTTTTGAACCCTATTTTGTGGGGCACTAATTTGGATCAAAAATAGATTTATAAGGTGGGAACGGATTTTTATTTGAATGTTGGCTGGTTTCGTCGTAACGCTCACAGCTTTTGCGTGACATATTCCTTAACAATCAATGTTTGAATATGACTGATGACTCTACGTGCACATGCATCAGCTTTTTTATGCACTGTCACGACCAAAGACAAGAAGGCCTTCCAAATTGCCAAATTAATTGAGTATTTGCGTGCATGTATATATATATATATAGAAAGACGTTCTAGTATGATAAACATCTATGGAGAAAAAGGAAAAATGTCAGTGGCGCGATAACATTTACCATTTAGACTTGTATATATTCTTTTGTTTGGGCACGACAACACTTCCATATACCATTTTGCATCCTCAATGCGCTTCCGGCTAGCCTTTTACGAGTACATGCACGCTGGATGGTGCCATGACTCTTAAGGATGTAATTATATTTGGCATGGATCAAAGCTCTTCATGAAATCATGATGTAATTGTATGACCGATATATCCTGATCCTTATGATTAGTATACATGTCTTTTCTCTGACCATTTCATGGACTAGTTTATAAGTTCAGAAAGAACGTCAACCGATTCAACTGGTTGGATTAGATGCCATGTAAAGTGTAAACTAAGATTAGTGCTTGATATATACTGTATGGAAGTTTTAAACTGATTGATTAACAAGTTTGATTGCAGTTTACATGATGAACGTAAGGAATTTATACACATAAGTAAATCAGGTGTCACTAATTAAGTTATTTGATGTACTTGAGTGAAGTTTCCTAGCCCATGCATGCATGAATGCAAATCATAAGGGATGATGAAGATTGTAATTGGGCTAAGTTGTCCAGCCTATGAGTCTGTATATTAGGCCCTTTAATATTACGTTTCCCTAAGTTTGTGTGATAAGAACATACAGAAACTGAAAGACTATTTTATTACTGTAATGAAATATAGTTACAAGAGTTCAGAAATTACAGAAGAGGAAAGGAACTTCATACATATACAAGCAGTAGATCATTCTATAAGAGAAGAAGGCAACTTGTTTTGCAAGTCTTCACGCAACAGTGTTAGTTATCAGGGAGTGTATAACATGCTTCTCAGGTGTATGATCTTCCTTAGTTAGTTTTGGAGAAGATACACTCATGTGATGCTTAGGTATAGGTCTATCAGAATCTCTATCAGCATCACATTCGTTAATATACCCCTCAAGCTGATTGAGGGAGATCCTAGAGAAACTTGTGACATAAATAGGAAAATCATTCAAAGGGAAGTGGCTTAGTAAACAATCAGCTGGTTGATGATCATAAGATATACGGGACCTCCAATTTGCGTTCAGTTTACCAGATTTCTGACAAAATGAATATCTAACTCAATATGCTTCTTTCTGGCATGATGTATTGGATTTGTAGCAAGTGCTTGGGCTCCAACGTTATCACACCACAACACTGGAGGTGTGGCTGGAAGGGAAATTCCAAGCATTATAAGTAGATTCTGCACCCAAACAAGTTCAGCAGCAGTTGCAGAAAGGGCTCTATATTCAGACTTTGTACTTGAGCGAGTCACTACATTTTGCTTCTTTGAACTCCAGGTAATGAGATTTGGTCCTAAGAAGACACAAAGTCCACTCATTGGTTTTCAATCATCAAGATTTGTTGCCCAATCAGCATCAGAAAAGCCTTCCAAACTTAAGACCGAGGCTGGACAAAAAGAAATTCCATAATCAGAGTCCCTTTATATAATGAAGAATTCTTTTGCAGGCTACCCAGTGTGTTGTAGTAGGGGCATGCAAAAATTGGCTAAGTTTGTTCACAGCAAAGGAATATCAGGCCTGGTATGATTTAGATACTGAAGAGACCTATAGTACTTCGATATAAAAAGGTTGAGAGAAAGGTGAGTTATCATCCTGGCAAGTTTATTAGCCAAACTCATAGGAGTAGAACAGGCTTTAGAGCTGAGCATATTTGTTTGGGTAAGTAGATCAGTAGCATATTTAGTTTGCTTTAGATGAAGAGCAGAATTAGTCCGTAGTACCTCAAATCCCGAAAGCAATGAACATCCCCAAGAGTTTGAGGGCAAAGGACTTATCAGGTCTTGAATGAGAGTATGAATAGCAGTAGAATCCTCCCCTGTGATCAAGATATCGTCCCCATACACAAGGACAAAGAGCAAGCATCCTGAATACAGGCAAAAAATAGTGAGGAACCAGAAATAGAGGACTGAAAACTCTAATAATGCTTTAGAGTGAGATTAAGACGATCAACCAAACTCTAGGAGCTTGCTTGAGGCCATGTAAAGCCTTGTTAAGTTTACAAACAAAATGGGGCCGAAGGGGATCTTCAAAACCAGCTGGTTGAGCCATTAAAACAGTCTCATCATGCTCTCCGTTTAGGAAAGCATTATTATCATCAACTTGTTGAATCTCCCATCCATGAGTAACAGCCAAGGAGAAAATAATTCTGATAGTAGTTGATTTAACCACTGGACTAAAAGTATCAATAAAATCATGCCAGGGTTTTGTTGAAAACCTTTGGCAACTAATCTGGCTTTGTATTTGTCAAGGGTGCCATTAGCAATATATTTGGTGCGGAAGACCCACTTTCGCTGTACAACAGTTTGTCTCGAAATAGGTGGAATTAAATCCCAGGTTTTTGTCTTTAAGAGAGCTTGAAATTCTAATTCCATAGCAGCCTTCCAATGACGATTAGGGAGAGCTTCAGAAACAGTAAGTGGCTCAGGGGAAATAGAACTAACAGTAGATAGTTTGTCCTAGGTTTAAGAACACCAGATTTTGCTCTGGTTTGTATAGGTGTAGAACAAACAAGAGCAATAAGTGGTTGAGAAGAAGTAAGAACAGGTGCCAAGGAAGTAGAGACAACAAAGGATTGTGAAGAAGAAACGGGTGATGATAAGGTGAGATGAAGGGAACAGGACAAAGGGACACTAGTGGTATCACAAATAGATACTGAAGAAGTAACTTTTAGAGAAGAAATGTGATCATTTGGAGCTGTTGTTGAAGGAGAAGGCAAACTGGACTGAAATAGAGAGGAGTTTGATGATTGAAAAGAAATAGGATGTTGGCTAACTGAACCTGCAGTGACTGAAACCAAGGAAAATGAAAACTGGTGAAGAAGATGAAGATAAAGGATGGGAAGAAGGACACTTTGGTGAACAACTGAATATAGAAATTTGTTTCATCGAAAACAACTGAACAAGAAAGATTCTGTATGAGAAGTGTTGATGTTTGATAAAATGCTAAAGAGAACAAAACTTGGAGAGGAAGTTTTCCAGAGAACTTCTTAATGTATTGAATGAAGCACAGCGTATTTATACACAATAGGAATGTTCTAGAACATATTAGATACAGAAGACTTCAGAAGCAGTTGCTCCATTCTGCTGAAGCCCTAGACATCTCACTGAAGTTAACATGTTGAGAATTTGAAGGCTAAACCTAGAGGAATCCAGACTCACTTCTTATTTCTGTAATGAAAGAAATAGAATAAGATAGTTTACAGATTGAGTAAATTCTGGAAAGTGACAATATCCCGACAAAATTCTCTTACAAGGAAAGTGAATTAAACCACCGGTCCACCTTGCTGGATTTGGGGTAATCATATAGTGGTATATTGCATTATTCAGGAAAGTTAAAAAAAGGAAAAGAAGGAATGCTAAATATGGAGAGAACATGCACAGGCATGAGGCGACGTGGGCTGATTTCAACACTCCCCTCAAGCCTATTGTAGATGTTGATCATTCAAGTTTTTTCGTCAGATCTTCGTGGTTAACTCGAGCAAGAGCTTTCGTGAGAATGTCAGCTGTTTGACAGTTTGTTTGAGTGAAGCTGACTTTGAAAAACCCTCTTCAATCTTTTCCTTGATAAAGTGTCGATCTATCTCCACGGCTTAGTTCGATCATGATGAACCGGATTCTTAGCGATACTGATGGCGGCTTGGTTGTCGCAGTAACACTATGGGATGCTTCAACGGAACCCGTAATTCTTCTAACAGCCTTCAACCAGATTCCCTCACAGATACCTTATGCCATAGCACGGAATTCTGCCTCAGCACTGCTACGGCTACCACTGATGTTTTCTTCTTCGCCATGTAACAAATTCCCCCAAACAACGAACAATAGCCAGAAGTTGATCTCCGATCAGTCACTGAACCTGCCCAATCTGCATCTGAAAATCTCAATCTCTTTCTTGTTGTTCTTTGGAAGAAAGACCCTTTCCTGGTGTCATTTTGAGGTACCTCAATATTCTGGTCACAGCAGTCATGTGTTTTTTTCGGTTGGATTATTCATGAATTGACTTACCATACTAACAGAGAAGCCGATGTCTGGCCTTGTATGAGAAAGATAGATGAGTTTCCCACAAGACGTTGATTTCCTTTATCAACTGGAGGACTTCCATCACTTTCTTCAAGTTTTACAGTTGAATCCATAGGTGTTCTGCCGGCTTGCATCCTAGCATCCCTGTTTCATTAGTAAGTCCAGAACGTATTTGCGTTGTGAGACTGCTATACCTTTCTTTGACCTAAGCAATCTCCATTCCGAGAAAGTACTTGAGGTTTCCAAGGTCCTTGATCTCAAATTCCTTTGTCAGTAATTTTTTAAGTAGGTCAATTTTCTCTTCATGATTACCAGTCAAAATTATGTCGTCCACATATCAATGATAATGGCCAGCTTCCTTCTGGGAAGTGTTTCACAAACAATGTGTGATCGGATTGACATGAACGAATCCGTACCTTTCACTACTTATGAACCGTTCAAACCGGCCCTGGGAGATTGCTTGAGACCATACAAGGATTTTTGGAGTCTGCAAACCTTGTTGAAATTCGATGTAGTCTCAAGCCCAGCAGGAATGTCCAGTAAACTTCTTCCTCTAAGTCACCATGAGGAAGGCATTTTCACATCAAGTTTGGTGAAGCGACCAATCGGATTAGCTGCCAAGGATAAAGTACACGAACAGTGTTGAGCTTGGCAACTGGAGCAAAACTTTCTTGATGTCATACCATATGATTGGGTGAATCCTTTTGCGACCAACCGAGCCTTATACCTGTCCACATTACCATCTGCCTTGTACTTTACTGTGAAAATCCACTTACACCCAACTGGTTTCTTACCTCTCGGGAGTCAGTAATTTCCCACGTAACCATTCTTTGCCAGCGCCCAAACTTCTTCATCGACTGCGGCCTTCCCAGGATACTTGAAAGCTCCTGAATATCTCGAGGACTTGTATCTCTGTGATGTTAGAAGTGAATGCACTAAACGTAGGTGATAGCTTATCATAAGAAATAAAATTTCCAATGGGATGCCGATGCATGATCTAACTCCTTTCCTCCAAGCTATAGGCATATTAAGATATCATTTAACTCTGAATCATAGTACCATCTGAGTTAGGAGCATTGCTACCTGGAATTTTGCTTGGTTAGAACCCCGGCTCAGCCTCATGGATTTGCTGAGAAAGTGCTCCTTCCTCTATTTCCTCTTGGATGTGCTCATTATCCCACAAGTCAACAATGAACTCGGGCTGATTACATGACTCTATAGAAACTTGATTTTTAGTGGTGATGGGTGACTCACTCAATGACTCAGGTTCCAAAACTGATATTCCTGAGTTGAATTCTCCCCTGAATATCAATTTGGGATAGTAAGGCTGGGTTTCAAAAATGTGACATCCATTGAATTGTAGAATTTTCTTGTGACCGGAGAGTAACACTTATACCCTTTTTTTTTGCAGAATACCCAAGAAAGATGCACTTGAGTGACCTAGGATCAAGTTTACTTCTATGTTGTTGATTGATATGAACAAAAACAAACACCCAAAATTTTGGTGGGACGATGGATATGAGACGAGTGGTCGGAAAGGATTTAAGGAGTGTTTGACAAGGTGTTTGGAATTTTAGTACCCTAGACGGCATCCTATTGATGAGTAGGTTGCCGTAAGGACATCTTCCCCCCAGAACAATTTGGTACATTCGTAGACATTAGCGATCTAGCCACCTCTAACAAATGCCTATTTTTCCTTTCAGCTATTCCGTTTTTTGTGGGGTATCAACACATGACTTAAGTGAACCTATTCCCTTCTTTTGCTAGAAATTCTCCTAGAATGGAGTTGAAGTAATCCCTAGCATTATCAGACTTTAGAATTTGTATTTTGATTGGAATTGGGTCTGAATCATATTTTTGAAATTTTTGAAAATTGACCTGTTTCGGATTTTTCTTTCGGATTTTTTATATCGCTATGAATCATTGAGAATGGACTAGATACGCTTATAGGGTTGAATGGGAAATGAACCGAACTTGCTTTGATAATTGACAGATTTCACACTCAAAGGATTTTGGATTTTTATAAATAATGAAGAAATAATGCTTGAGATACATAACATTAGGATGACCCAAGCGATAGTGCCACAACTAATTGCACTATCGTTATTTTGACATGAGACCGAAACAGATTACCACCAATTACCCATTTGAGGTTGTTCTTGGTGGATCGTGGGTCTCGTAAGGATGTAGAGTCCAGAGCATTCCTCAGCATTGCCAATCGTCTTCCCCGAATCCAAATCCTGAATTCACAGTGAGTGGAGGAAAAATTAGTAAACACCTCTTTTCCTTAGTGATTTACTAATTGATAATAGATTACAATCCAAGTAGGAACCGGAGAACTGAGTTGAGAGTAAGATCCCTGATAGCACAACTGAACCTGTACCGGCAACCTTTGACAGTGAACCATCTGCTATTCGGACTGTTAATTATTTGGACATGGGCTATATGTATAAAAAATTGTCGCATCTCCCGTCTATGATCAGATGCTCCTGAGTCCACGATCCAAGGTTTTTACGTTTCTTACCAACATAAAGGCGCTTAAAGAATTACCTTTGTGAGCCAAGTTCCGGAACCAATGACCTGATTGGAAGATGTGCCAGTTTGTGACTGTATTGACATAAGAGGAGATAGTAGTTTCTGAAGCATCTCCATTGCTCCTTGTTAAAAGGGCTAGCTTCAATTTGTGGCGATTGTTCATCGGAAGTCACATGATTACCTCGTCCTTCTTTCTCAAGTGGTTGACGTGGCTTCCAATCTGCTGGTTTTCCATGAATCTTCCAACAGTTCTCTCGAGTGACCCGGCTTTCTGCAATGATCACACCAAGGTCTTCCTCCTTTGAATTTTGACGGTTGTCAAAAGGAGTGAATTGAGTCTTAAGAGCCGAGCTTTCTTCTGCCATATTCGGTTGTGATGGGATCCCATCATGAGATTTTTTCCGACTTTCTTCACGACGGACTTCAGAGAATGCTCTCTGAGGCTAGGTAGAGGTTTTACTCCCATGATCTTCCTCTGATTTCATCAAGGTTTTTGTTCAAGCCTAACAAAATTTAAACACACGTTTCCCTTCGATAATCTTTTTACACAACAAACCATCAGTACCACAAGTCCAGTTATGAACCTCAAACGTATCAAGTTGACGCCATAGACGAGTAGAGTATTGAAATATTCAGTTACCGTAAGGTTGTCTTGACGTAAATCGTGGAGATGCCTTCAATCTGGATGATTTCAGACGTGTTTTCCTTGTCTGAGAACGTTTCTTTTGCCATGTCCCAGATTTCTTTAGCAGTATCAAATGACAGAAAATTTTCGCCATGTCAGGGTCATAGAGTTGACTAGCCAGGACATGACCATATTATTTTCTATCCACTTTTTGTGGGTTGGTGCTGTGGTTTCTGTGCCACTGAAGCTCCGGGATGTAGTCATCTTTCTCCTTTCCCCGTATAAACATTAATATGGACTGAGACCATTGCAAATAATTTGCCCATTCAATTTATGGGCTGTATTGGGAGATGAGAGGTTTCCATCTGATGAGATGAAGACGATGAAATGATGACATCAGAAGAAGAGGAGATGAGTTGGTAGCCATTCCAAACGCTGGACCGTATTTAGGCATAACTGAAGATGGAGAAGAAGAGACAGGATTAACCTGCTCTGATACCATGAAGAATTTGAAGGCTAAACTCTAGAGGAATCCAGACTCACTTCTATTTCTGTAATGAAGAAAATAGGAAATAATAGTTTACAGATTTGAGATAATTCTGGAAAGTGACAATATCACCGGACAAAATTTCTCTTACAAGGAAAGTGAATTAAACCACCGGTCCACCTTGCTGGATTTGGGTAATCATATAGATGGTATTTGCATTAATTCAGGAAAGTTAAAAAAGGAAAAGAGGAATGCTAAATATGGAGAGAAACATGCACAGGCATGAGGCGACGTGGGCTTGATTTTCAACACATGTGGTGCATATGCATCAACAAGGACTGCAACCTTTTTTTTAGATTTCAGAAGAAATCGAAGTTTAAGAATACGACTCTAGATCTGGTGGATGAAACTGTTCTAAAGTTTCCAGATTTCAGAAGAGGTATGACAGTGTATCACATGGCCAAGCATTGATTCAGACATGGAAGATAAAATCTAACTTAACAAAAACTGATCCAATCGACACCATGTGTGTAATCAGAATTAACAGACCCATTGATAAACCGAGGTTGAGATTGAGTACCAATAAGGAAACCTTCAAGCTCATACGCACAAACAGTAGGCAGAATCTGAGATCTCCTAAGTGTATAATTGGAGCGATCCAATCAGATACTGATTGGTGCAATAGCAGATGGGAGCGTCACAGAGAAATATGCAGTCAGAGATAGTGAGGAGATGGTGAAGAAGGAGCAGATGCCATTGACGACTCTATTTGCTCTGATACCATGATAAAATACAGAAACTGAAAGACTATTTTATTACTGTAAAGAGAGAGAGAGAGAGAGAGAGAGTACAGAGAGTTCAGAAAATTACAGAAGAGGAAAGGAACTCATATATTATATATATATCTATATATATATATATATATATATATAATCAGTATATTATTCTAGAAGAGAAGAAGGCAACTTGTTCCGCAAGTCTTCACGCAACAGTATTAGTTACTAGGAGTGTATAACATGCTTCCCAGGTGTATGATCTTCCTTAGTTTTGGAGAAGATACATAGTATTAGGGTTTTATGATAAGATCGAAGAGTTGAACACAGAGTAAAGGGATTATGGAAGGTTGAAAAATTAGGGTTTATTTACTAGCCCTGTTTTGAGGCTCAAGGGTTTATTGGTTCTTCCCAATGCCTTTCTACTCATAATATCATGGGACGATGGTTTTCACTTCAATTATCGATATATTTGTATTTTCATTATGTTATTGGAAAAGATATTTTCAAGTGATTTAATTTACCTCTACCTAGAGGGTTTTTCCATCTGTCCTTTTTATGGTTGAAAGTTCTTTATTTCATTGCTCATTCTTGTTAGATTATTACTATTGTTAGGTGGAATATTAACACGTGCATGGTCTTAATTTTCTCCATTCAACCTCCAAACAATCACACAAATTAGTGAATTACCAAAGATGTCTATGCCCGTATGATTCCCATCTTATTAATTTATTCTGTAAAAGAATTAGAAGGATACCACAAGTGAATAGTGTTAGAATTATTTTTCCTCAGTCCAAAAGAACACAAACATTATCATAAGAATGAAACGATACACGACCTGGAATGAGTTTCCGGTCTAATAAATTCATTAGAATCATCAAATTGTGCTAGAATAGTAATAATTTCTAATTTTTTTGGTGGTCTTCATCCCATGTTGGACCGAGCTTCACTATATATATATATATATATATATATATATATATATATATGTGTGTTTGTGTGTGTTTCACTGTCCAGTGGCCATGACAACTGAGGAAACATGGCATGGCCTCCAAACTTCATTCCGTTACGGCATGGCGGCGTGCCCTTTTCCGGGATATGGCTGCATGAACTTTTTCCAGAAGAAGGGGAAGGACCTAGGAAGACGAGACTCAACGGGAACAAAAATTCTTGGGGTATCTTTAGATTTGGGCAGCTTCCCATGAATTTGCTCTCAGGCATACTATTTGACTTCATTATCGACAACAAACTTTTCCTGTTTTTGTTATTTGGAAGACTTTAGGTGAAATAATTATAAAAGGAAAATATATACTATATATTATATATATATATAATATATATATATATATATATATATATATAATATATTTATCGTATACAATACTTTGAATTCAACTTTTTTATCGCTTGAGTCAAGACCAAATCCATGAATTTAAATAAAGTCAGGAAGTCAGGGAAAAGAATGGCTGGAAAAGCTGAAGTCAAAATTCAAAATTCAACAATATTTTTCAGCAATAATTTCTCAAAGGGATGTGGCCTTTTTTTTTTCCGGTCTTAAAAATCCGAGGAAACAAAAATGACGAAAAAGGAAAACAAAAAAAACATTTATTGGGTACAAAAAATATGATACGATTTTGGGATGAGTAGGTAAGATTGGAGATGGTTACTGTTAGCCCCCTCGACTAGATACACGAGTCCCGTGCGGCATGAGGGCGCTGCCTTGGCCCATGGCCCGCCTAAGGGAAAACGAGCAAGGCAAGGTGGAAACATGTGTCCGAAGGCACAAAGCGGAGCCAAGCACGCACATGACGGAAGGCAAGCAAGTAATCCGGTTGGGACGCGCACAGTGGCTGTCACGGCACTCACGCTTAGAGGGGGCCTGGGGTGGCACTTGAGGCAACGGAATTAGTGTGGGGAATGTAGCAATTTATAGGCAGAGAGCCTTGGGCGGCAAGCTTCCTAATCCAGTGCAACAAGGATTCCTACAGCCTAAGGAGTCCATGCAGGAAGGACTCCTAGGCGGGTAGGACTTCCAGGCGGGAAGGACTCCTACTTCTAGGCGAGAAAGATTCCCAAGCGGGCTGGACTCCTAGGCGGAAGGTCTCTCAGCGGGAAGACTCCTAGGCGGACAGACTCCTAGGCGGGGGAGGACTCTACTCGTGGTGGGAATTGCGTGGCTTGTATAGGAGTTTCATTCAGTCAGGACTCCTAGAGCGGGAAGGATTGTGCTGGCTTGCTGGATTTGAAGACTAGAGTTAGAGTAGGACTCTAGTCATAATTGTATCAGGATTGCCCTTGAGATCCTATATAAAGGGCCTGCGTGCCCACTTGGTTAATTCATATATTCTGGAGTTGGATCCAAAGAAAAGCATAGCCCCGAGGTGGGAGCCTTTGCGAAATTGTCTTATTTTAGTAGCTAATAAAATACGAGTTGGGGAGAGTGCCCGTAAGCCTTGGTTCGAGAGAATTGTGAGGCATTGAGAAGGCTGGCCTAGTGGGTTCCTAGGCGCCGCACACAGCCAAAAAGAAGGCGTGTGACAGTTGGTATCAGAGCCAAGGATGGCCAACGCGAGGATGACGTTGAACGCTGCGTGAGCAAGTAGCAAGGATAGAGGCCGAGGTAGGCACCCAGTGTCCAGCTTGATGAGGAGATAGGCACAGTAACTGAGGCGAACTCCACCCTTTCGACTCAGATGGCTGATGTCGTCCTGCATCTTGACTCACAGCGTGAATTGATGGAGACCCGTGAGAAGCCGTTGAGGAACATGGGGTCATTCCAAGACCGAATGCAGGCCATGACCGAGGAGTTCGAGGAGCGGATAGATTTCTAGAGGGGGAGATCGTGTTGCTGAAGAGAGCAGTGGTTCAGGGCACACCAGCTGCTGCAGATCCGCCTCCTGCGAAGGTGCGGTACCCGAGCCCAAGACTTTTGGTGGCGCGCGCAACGCAAAAAGACTTGGAGAACTTCCTCTGTGACATGGAGCAATACTTCATTGCTGCTCGAATACCGGGGTGAACAGGTAACGATAACCACTATGTATTTGATAGGTGATGCAAAGCTTTGGTGGCGGACCAGAACAAGCGACGACGCTGCTGCTGGCCGACCAAAGATGAGAGCTTGGAGATCTTGAAAAAGGAGCTGAAGGATCAGTTCTTACCTATGAACAGCGTGGATGGCGAGGGAATCTCTGAAGAAACTGAAGCAAACGGGCTCAGTCAAAGATTATGTGAAAGAGTTTAGCTCGTTGATCCTTGACATAAAGGACATGTCTGAAGTAGATAAGTTGTTCAACTTCATGTCCGGATTGCAGGGATGGGCTCAAACTGAACTGAGGAGGCAAGGTGTCCAAGACTTGCCCTCATCCATGGCGGCAGTGGACTGCCTATCCGACTACAGAGTGACCTCTTCCTCTACTCCCACCCAAAAGGGGAAAGGCCACAGCAAAGAGTCGAACCGGAAGTCAGATGGAAAGCCTCCAAGAGTGGAGGCAAGGGTTGGAAGAAGCCGTAGGATACGCAGGCTAAAGTGGGGGAGAGGGCGACTTCCTCACAACTACCAGGCCGCGGGATGCTTTATTTTCGATGGGCCACATCGAGCGAGGGATTGCCCAAAGAAGGAGAAGCTCAATGCACTCAGAGCTGAAGACGGGGAAGATAGCAGAGCAGAGGCCCCTACAAGAGCCAACCCTCTTCAGTTGTTGAATGCGATGAGGGCTGAGGCGACTCACAGAGGACTATATATGTGAGTTGCTGACCGGAGGCAGAAAATTGTGGCATTGGTAGACAGTGGGGCACCCACAATTTTGTATCAACAAGGGAAGCAGCGACTCGGTTTGAAGCTAGCTAAAGATGACAGCAAGCTCAAAGCCGTAAATAGCCAAGCACAAGACGCATGGTATGGCGAAGAACATGGCAATTCAGATGGGGGATTGGAAAGGTACGATAGACTTCCTTAGTGTTCCTTTGGATGATTTGATTTCATTTTAGGCAACGATTTCTTCCAAAGAGCCAAGGTAGCCTTGTTGCCACACTTGAATGGACTGTTTGATCATGGATGAGAAGCGCCATGCTTTGTGGCCGGCATCAGCAAGCCGCCTAAGAGACCTACAGGGGATAAGACTTTGTCCGCCCTGCAACTCGAGAAAGGCCTTAGGAAGGGTGAGCACACATATGTCGCGGCAATGATCGAGATCAAGCCGGACAAGTAAGTCAAGTGCCAAATGCATAGCCCCCATACTGAGGAGATTTACGGATGTTAAGCCTCCCGAGTTGCCAAAGAAGCTGCCACCGAGAAGGCAGACGGATCATCAGATAGAGCTCGTGCCAGGGTCGAGACCTCCTGCCCAAGCTCCTTATTGGATGACTCCACCAAGTTGAGAGAGTTGCGGAAGCAGTTGACGGAGTTGTGGATGCGGTCTGGTCCAGCCCTCCAAAGCGCCGTATAGAGCACCGGTGCTGTTTCAGAAGAAGCAAGATGGGACGCTTCGGATGTGTGTGGATTACCGGGCACTGAATAAAGCACGATCAAGAACAAGTATCCGATACCTTTGGCTGCGGAGCTGTTCGATCGTTGAGCAAGGCCGAGTACTTCACCAAGCTAGACTTGCGATCGGGATATTGGCAAGTGCGCGTGGCTGAAGGGGACGAGGCAAAGACTACATGTGTAACTCGGTATGGAAGTTTTGAATTTTTAGTTATGCCTTTTGGTTTGACTAATGCTCCCGCTACATTTTAACCTCATGAATGATGTCCTATTCGACTTCCTGGATTCATTCGTGGTGGTATACTTGGACGACATAGTGATCTACAGCCCGACTCTACAAGATCACGTGGTACACCTTGAGATGGTGCTTGACTGAGGCGAGAAACCAGTTATATGTCAAGAAAGAGAAGTGTGAGTTTGCTCAGACCGAGATCAAGTTTTTGGGTCATCTGATTTCAAAATCCGAGATAAGGATGGATGGTGCGAAGGTGGCATCAATTCGAGATTGGCCAGCCCCGACCAAGGTGACAGAACTTCGATCGTTCCGTGGCTTAGCAAACTACTACAGGAGATTATACTAGGCTATTCCAAGATAGCCAGTGCTCTCACGGACCTTTTGAAAAAAGAGAGGAAGTGGGAATAGGATGCAGAGTGCCAAGCTGCCTTCCAGAAGCTCAAAGATGCGATCACCTCAGAGCCGGTTTTGAGACTGCCCGACATGGAGTTCCGTTTGAAGTGCACACGGATGCGTCGGACAGGGCCCTAGGTGGAGTGCTGGTGCAAGAGGGGCATCCAGTAGCCTTTGAGAGTCGGAAGTTGAATGCAGCGGAGGAAAGGTACAGCGCCCATGAGAAAGAGATGACTGCGGTCATCCATTGCCTTGAGACTTGGAAGCACTACTTTGGGAACTCGTTCATTGTATGACTGACAATGTTGCCACACCTTCTTCACAACTCAGAAGAAGCTTACTGCCAAGCAAGCTCGATGGCAAGAGTTCTTGGCCGACTTTGATTTTGTGTGGTGCACAAGCCGGGTCGACACAACCAAGTGGCGATGCTTTGAGTAGGAAGGAAGGGCAAGTTTGTGGGATCGTTGAGCTCAGTTGTGACAGATTTCAAACAGCGAGTTAGACTGAAGCTGCACAAGACTCAACGTATCAAAAGCTGGTAGAGCAGGTGAGAGATGGCACCACGAGGCGATACTGGCTCGAGAATGAGTTGCTTTATTCAGAGGAGGAAGCTGTATGTGCCTTCGAGCAAGCTGAGATAGGAGCTGCTGAAGGAGACACATGATACGAATGGGCTGGTCACCCAGGAGAGGAAGAACTTTGGCGTTTGGCACGGTCTTTTCATTGGCCTAAGATGAAGGAAGACGTGCAAGCATATGTCAAGACATGCCATGTTTGTCAAGTTGACAAGACCGAGCGAAAGGAAGCGGATTGTTACAGCCCCTGTCCATTCCGGAGAAGCCATGGCAGTGTGTATCGATGGACTTCATCATGGGTTTCCGAAAGTAGAGGGCTTCGGATCAGTTTTGGTGGTGGTAGACAGGTTCTCCAAGTACGCTGTCTTCATCCGCCCCGAGTGAGTGTCCAGCTGAAGAGGCAGCGCGCATCTTCTTCAGCAATGTTGTGAAACATTTTGGGATGCCTGAAGACATAGCATCGAGATACGCGGTTTACAGGCAGGTTTTGGGTTAGCTGTTCAAGATGTGGGGTACAGAATGCAAGTTCTCGACCGCGAATCACCCTCAGACTGATGGTCAGACGAGAGAGTGAATCAGGTGTGGAAGAGTATTTGCGCCACTTCGTGACAGCCTCTCAGAAAAATTGGTTGGAACTTCTAGAGCCGGCAGTTGTCCTACAATCTGCAGCGAAGTTCAGCCACAGGTATGAGCCCTTTTGAGGTAGCAATCGGGTTCCAGCCACGTACGCCCCTGGACGTACTGGTTACTGAGCAACCTGGACGTAGCGTTAGCCCAGCTGCGTACAAGTTTGCAAAGTCTCGGCAAGATTTGCTTGATGAAGCCAGAGACAGCCTAGAGAAGGCAATTAGACGCATGAAGAAGTATGCGGACAGAGGCAGGAGACCTCTGGAATTTGAGCAAGGGGAGATGGTTCTGTTGAAGTAACTCCTCAAATCTGGAAAAAGATCAGGAATAACAGTTTCAGAAGGTTTGATTCCGAAATACGATGGACCCTTTGAAGTTGTGAAGCGTATAGGGAACGTGGCCTACAAACTGAAGCTACCAGAGAGGTTGAAGCTTCACCCGACATTCCATGTAAGCTTCCTGAAGCCTTCACAGTGATCCTAGTCCCGACAGAGTGCAAGCAAAGCGGAACCCGCCTATGGTTAGAGTCGAGTTCAGCAAAGAGATTGCAAGCATCCTGCAGGATAGGAAGATGGGGAACTGGAAGAACAAGTGGACCGAACTTGATTCATTGGAAGGGGACGCCCGTCAGTGAGGCAAGTTGGGAAAAGGGTGCTACATTATGGCAGTTTGAAGATCAGATCCTTGAGTATGCGCGGTTGAAGTCAACAAGGACGTTGAATACCTCTAGTGGGGGAGGTTTGTTAGCCCCTCGACTAGATAACACAAGTCCCGTGCGGCATGAGGGCGCTGCCTTGGCCCCATGGCCCGCCTAAGGGAAAACGAGCAAGGCAAGGTTGGGAAAACATGTGTCCGGAGGCACAAAGCGTGAGCCAAGCACGCACATGAGGAAGGCAAGCAAGTAATCCGGTGGGACGCGCACAGTGGCTGTCACGGCACTCACGACTTAGAGGGGGCCTGGGGCGTGGCACTTGAGGCAACGGAATCATGTGGGGAATGTCAGCAATTATAGGCAGAGAGCCTTGGGCGGCAAGCTCCTAATCGAGTGCAACAAGGATTCCTACAGCCTAAGGAGTCCTATGCAGGAAGGACTCCTAGGCGGGTAGGACTCCCAAGCGGGAAGGACTCCTACTCCTAGGCGGGAAAGACTCCCAAGTGGGTGGACTCCTAGGCGGGAAGGTCTCTCATGCGGGAAGACTCCTAGGCGGGACAGACTCCTAGGCGGGGGAGGACTCCTACTCGTGGTGGGAATTGCGTGGCTGTATAGGTTTCATTCAGTCAAGACTCCTAGAGCGGGAAGGATTGTGCTGGCTTGCTGGATTTGAAGACTAGAGTTAGAGTAGGACTCTTAGTCATAATTGTATCAGGATTGCCCTTGAGCATCCTATATAAAGGGCCTGCGTGCCCACTTGGTTAATTCATATATTCTGGAGTTGGATCCAAAGAAAAGCATAGAGCCCCGAGATGTGGGAGCCTTTGCGAAATTGTCTTGTATTTTAGTAGCTAATAAAACGAGTTGGGGAGAGTGCCCCGTAAGCCTTGTGTTCGGAGAACTGTGAGGCATTGAGAAGGCTGGCTAGCAGGTTCCTAGGCGCCGCACACGAGCCAAAAAGAAGGCTGTGACAGTTACACACTAGTCTAGGGATGACAACCGCTGATTGGGGCAGGCAACCATCACAATCTCACCTTTTATTAAATCATTTCTCAATCCTGTTTAAAAAATAACGGTGAGGCAAGTTTGAAATTCCATATCGCATGCCGTATAGCTTTTACTTTTAATCGATCTTATATTTAGTTATTATTTTTATTTTGTTTTTATATATTTATATTAAAATTAATATACTCATAAAAATAAAATATTATAATTTTTTATAAATTATTTCATTATTATTATTATTATTTATTATTATATATTAGAATATAAAATAAAATTATTATAAAATTATTTTTTAAAATATAATTGGGTGTCAGCTAAATACTACCTTAATCCAATAAAACTCGTCTCATTACCATCTCTACTGCTACATCTCAACTAGGTACTATTATTTTATTATATATTAGAATATAAAATAAAATAATTATAATTTTTTAGATGTAATTAGGGCTCGACTAAACAATACCTTAATCCAATAAAACTCTTCTCATGCCATCCCTATTCTATAAGTCTCAAGTCTAGTGGGGGTATAAACATGGGGGTGATTAGGTCCCATTTTGGCCTCCATTTTTTAAGGATTGGGTTAGAAAAACGATGGCCCAAAGAACCTAGGCCTATGGACCTGACCCTAATAAGCCACAGCCATTTGGGCTTGGCCAAGCCAACCCTTGGGCCATATTTTTAAATTTTTAATGATTATAGAATCTAAAATTGGCTAGAAAGTAGAAAATTAGCACGAATTTAATGATTGAGACAAAATTAAATTCGCTAAAAACACTAAAGAATGATATAGTATCTAGGTAATAACACTAATATAATGACTTGGCATAAACCTGTACATTTTAAAATTCTATGATGACTAGAATTCATAAGATCCAGCTCATGCACCTACATCCCCGAACTTGGCCCACCTTGCCCTACGCCTCCTTCCCGCTAGAGCACGTTCGCATGCCGACTAATCCTATGGAACCAAAGGTAACAATGGGGGTAAATCTCCATGACTCTGAAATGACTCAAATCGATGATAGTTGGGGCGCAAAACCCAAGGCCATATTGTTTTTGTTTTTGTTTTAATTTATAAGAATAAATCAAGAAAATGTAATAAATGCAAATTGCTTGTATGTGATTCATACATTGATCTTTTTTCACCATTCACATTATGTACCCTGATGAACTTTACAGTACTTTGTGGTATATGGAAATAAAAAAGAACAAGTTGATTGATGCATATACTTCTATATGCTTGCCCCTTGTTGCTTTAAGAGCAATAAAAAAGAACAATTTTGCCATCTTCATCGTCTATGTTTTGGAATTTCATCCATGTGCTTTTACCACACAATTTGCCATCTTCATCGTCTATGTTTTGGAATTTCATCCATGTGCTTTTACCACACAATTTTGTTCACGCATCCAAGTTATGTCACTTGTATGCTAGAAAATAGTGAAAAAAAAACTTATGAGTCCCGGCGAGGGTACTAATTCTTATTTGCATGTTTTAATTAATATGTATATGTTCATAGTAGCATTTTTTATTAATTTTACAATAAGGCATAACAACTTTTTTAGTTTAAATATTATTTGCTCCAAATAATGAGTGTTTTTTTTTTTCCAAAAGTGTTTTAATTAAGAGAATCAAATATAAAGTGCTTTTCAAAAAAATAGCAAAGTCATCTTATAATATTAACAGTAATCTTTTTATAATACTAAAAATGATTTTTAAAATAAAGTGTTTCCTAAAGTTTATCGAATAATACCTATCATTTTTATAAAAATAATTTTGAAGCTAAAACCACTTTCTAAAATCACTACTAGATAGGTTCTAAATTCACCTTATGGGGGACTTCCAACACTCCCCCTCACACAGATGTTGGATTTTTTTTTTTTCCAGTCCTTGCAAATTATGATAAGTGTGGAGCCTCCTCCATTGTGATCCAGACACTTGGCCGACTCTGATACTATGTTGATATTTTAGAACCCCTTTCATCTCCCACTAAAAGACCTTATAAAGGGATGAAGGTTTCTTCATATATTATACTCATTTCAATCAGATCGTGTCTAATCGATGTGGAACTTCCAACACCTATCAACTATCTATATCTTTTTTTTCTTACATTTTCTTTTTATTTCTTTCCTCCATATTTTTTCTCAAAATTTTCCAAGTAACAAAACACGGCGTTAAGCTACCACTCAAATGCAGATACACTTCATTCATTTTCAAAACTAATGCCCCTTCAAAGAAGTTCAACTACAACAAAAATAAATAAATAAAAAATAAAAAATAAAAAAAATAAAAACCCAAAACACTCTTATATTTAAAGCTAAAGTGGTTTGTAGATATTTCTCAGTTTTTTTTTTCTTTTTAACGTAGTGACTTGTTCTAACTAGTATATACGCCTAATAATTTGATAGGGAGAAAACTAAACATGCCCACCAATGAGTGACCTATAATGGGTTCTTGTTTAATGATGGTTAAACCATTAACATTAAAATAATTTTCCTTTTCACATAATTTTTGGTGTTAAAAAAATGTTAATAATATTCAAGCAATTTTTCAGACGCATAGTTTCTTCAATTTCCAATCTCCAAAGGAAAGCGCCATTAATACGTTGACAGCCAAAGAAACCCTTCAAACAAGCCAAACTACCAATAACTCTAGGGTTGCATCCTATAAACTAATTTTATATATTTTTAACTCATCTATCTAAAGATTACATGTTTTAAGAATATGTAAGTTAGGTGCTGTGAGCATCACGGCCAAACGAGCCCCAATTCAATAAAATCTATTCTACGATCAAAATTAGTGGCCCACAAGGCCACAAAGAAAGTAAACAGTACGAGAAACGAAGAAATCCACCAATGGTTAGTCAAAAAAGTGGTAAACAAATCGTGAAATTTGTAAATGCAACAATAGTTTGATTTAGACCAATCCTAACTCAACTTGGAAAATATTTGTTAGGAGATGGATTTTGGTGGCCTTCATGCAGCTGCTTTATTAATCGATGGGGCAACATCATGCAAATGTGTGATCTGTTACTGCTAAATTACTAAATTCATGCTTTTAAATATTTCAATATTCATTGCTCTTATATGAAGCTACAACTGACAGAAGTCTCCTTATTTCCTAAAAAAAATTAAAAGAAAAACATATGTA
The DNA here is from genome assembly GCA_029783825.1 of Sapria himalayana. NCBI lineage: Eukaryota > Viridiplantae > Streptophyta > Magnoliopsida > Malpighiales > Rafflesiaceae > Sapria > Sapria himalayana. The sequence continues at coordinate 32,612 of JAREIK010001777.1, forward strand.
ATGAATAAAAAATAAATAACATGCAACAATTAATATCTTGTACATTATTTTCACGCTTGATGTGGATTTTAAACAATTCGTGCTACAATAAACCCTAACCGCCTCTTTTTTCTCATTTTATTCTTTCTAGCCCCTTTTTTTAAGCAAAGAGGGGTGATTTTTTTTTACAATTCTTAGCCTGAAATCACTCCTCTACATCGCTTTTCTACAATTTTTCTTTTTCAATAAAGTGGTTCTTCTACAAAAATCTAGATTTTACTTTATTTTTTCGTATTTTATCGTCGTCTTGTACGGCGTATTTTGTCGTCGTCTTGTGCGGCGTATTTTTGTCGTCGTCTTGTTCGACGTGTGATTTGTGTCCTCTTAGTACGGCGGTTTGGTTTTCGTCGTCTTGTTGCGACGCTTTCTGGTGTATAAGTTATTAAACGGTAAAACAAATTCAATCAAAACATCAAGTCAAATCATGGTCGTCAGTATGATGCAAAACTTGAATAATATGTATTCTAGTCATCATAGAATTATTAAATGTGTAGGCTTTAAGCCTATTCATTGTGCTATTAATTTGGATATTGGTCATCCTTTAGAATTTTAAACAATTTGATTATATGTTTCTATAGAATATATTGCTAGTTTGAATCAATAAAATTATTTTCTTTTCAAACAAAAAAAAACAATTCCTACTACAAAAATAAAAAAATCAAGTTAACTTAAGTCATGAACACGTTTTTTTTCGTTGGTTGATCTTTTGAATATGTAATACCCAAAATTTGTAACAAACATGGTTATTTTAATAAAATCATATATTGCCTTTTCTTTTCTTCTATTATTCTTTCTCTTGTTATTAATCATTGATTAATTGCAATGTGTATTAATTCTCTCGTTTTTGCGATTGCCTAGGTTTGCTCTAAGAAGAACAACGCAGTCTTAGTTACATTGGGCAGCTAGCTTCCCATGAACATGGTTTGACTACTAGATCAACAATAAAACTTTCTCTGTTTGGAAAACTTTAATCCATATAAATAAGCAAAAAAAAGAAAAAAGCATGGTGTGAACGTATAGAACACCATGAAATGGATTCAGACCCATTTCAAATGCTTGAATGGATAAGCACTTTTCTTGAGTACTTTTTATTTTAAGGAGTACAAATATTTCTTCTTTCTTCTCTTTTTTCCTCTAAAAAGATTTACGAAATATAATATGATAGTTTTTGGATTCAAGGTGTCGGGTTCCTTTACCGGGAGAAGGATAAAACTTCCATTTATATACCCTTTTCCCACTAAGCTGCACTAGACCAACCCTTACCAGCCTATGGAAGTCAGTAAGGCCCAGTCAGCCCATCCTAGGTTTGGGAGTCAAATGCGCCCACTACATTTATATATTGTTTTTAATTAAATATATAAATAAATAAAAAAGGAAAGGTTGTCAGTTTTTTAATCATGCAAATTATATTCCTTGATTAACGTGAATTGTTATTCACAATAATAAAGTACATGATCATTACATTTCAATCATGTATTTTTTTCTTTTTATTATTTATTCATTTGACAAATAGTAACAGTAACAGTAACAGCAACAAATTGACGAGTTTTAATTTTTTAAAATCTGCTTTTTATTATTTGTTTATTTCATTTTCATGGAAAGAAATATGTATTTTCTTTTATGGGTTTCCTGGGAAAACCAAATTAAAAAGATTTATTTTTTAATAATTTATTCATTTGCTCCATTAATTGCTAGGACATGAAACGATGGTTTTATTTGGTTTTGGACAATTATCGGATAAGCAAATAACAAGTGAAATTATTCTGGTTTGTTATTAATTTCATTTTTTTATGGGTTATTTCATGGGGTATTTTACCCCATTAAACATCAAATTTGATCTTAGGATAAAATTGAATTTTACCCAATTTTGTAATATTTTTACTGTTTCCTTTTTCACAATATTGCTTTAGCAATTTATGTTTGTACTATTTGTGATTACTTATAGCATCATAATGTGAATAGATTATTATTGATATTATTGCACTTGGGTAGAAATTGAGAAATATTAATGCTTATAAACTTGCCTATCGTGAGTATGAGAATGTGGATATTCTTGAAATTGATGTTGTAACTGTTATTTCTCTCATCTTGCACATTAATTTTGCTAAGATCCATACGGATAGTGAAGTTGTCCTATCGATGATTTGATTATTTGGTAAGATGCTTAGTTTGGTGAAGAGATTTCATTAAGTGTCATGAACCACGTAATTTTACTACCCTATCGGTGGGAAATTGACGTATTTGGTTGTGACGGTTGGTGAATTGCTCTTACCTATGTATGAGTCTTTTTGTATTTTATAAACTCTAGCATTTGGTGACCACTTTTGTGGGTCATTTGGTAAGCCGAAGAATAGAGCAATTTGCATGTCCTTGTTTTACATGTATTTTTGACATTGCTCTCTTGTTTATTCTTCACCTTTGAGCTTTTCTCAATTCTCTGCCATCACCAAACTCAATGGGACTAATTACAAGAATGGGAAAAATGAGCTATTTGATAATCATTGGGTGAATGTTTGTTTTGAATCTAATATCATTCATGTGTCGTCTGATACTTGGTGGTTAGATAGTGGTGGCACCATTCACACTTGCAATTCTATGCAAGCGATTATAAGCAGAAGAAGTCCAACTAGTTTGGAGCAGTATGTGTGCATGGGAGACAATACAAATGTCCAAGTTGATTTTTTGGGAGTTGTTAAATTATAGCTCAATACAGGAAATTTTTTGGAATTGCAGGATGTGCCGTACATACCCTCGATTAGGAAATTTTTGATATTAGTACCTATTTTGGATAGACTTGGATATAGTTTTCTTTTTGGAACTGAAAAAGTTAAATTGTACCGAGATTCACTATCGATTGGCATTTGAGTACTTTTTGGGAGTCTTTACAAATTAGATTTGTCTGCTTTGCCTTATGTTTCTGTTACCCTTACTATTAATACTGCTAGTAGCTCAAAACATTTGAGATTGAATGAAAAGCCTTCTATTCTTTGGCACAAGCGTTTAGGCCATATTTCTAAACATAGAATGGAAAGAATAATTAAAGATGAGATTCTTCCAAATCTTGATTTCTCATATTTTGATGCAAGTGTAGACTGCATCAAAGGTAAACTGACCGCCAAGGTTAGGAATGCCAAGATTGATAGATCTACTGAGTTGCTTGGGGGTTATTCGTACATATATTTGTGGGTCATTCACTCCTCTTACTATGGGTGGCTACAAATATTTAATCACGTTCATTGATGATTATTCCCGTTATGGTTTTGTCAAGCTCATTCATGAGAAGTTTGAATCTTTGGAGGTTTTCAAAGCTTTCAAACCTAAAGTTGAGTTCCAATAAGGGAAGAGAATCAAAGTGGTTCATTATGACAGATGTGGTGAGTATTATGGTAGATATGATGAGACGAGACACAACCTTGGACCATTTTTGAGGTACCTTCAACAATGTGGCATTAATGCTCAGTATACAATGTCCGGTACTCCTCAACAAAATGGGATTGCAGAGAAGAGAAATCACACACTTCTTGATATGGTGCGATGTATGCTTGTTAGTTCCTTGCTACCTGAGTTCTTGTGGGGTGAAGCCTTGAAAACTACAACATATATTTTGAATCAAGTTCCTAGTGAATTTGTTTATAAGACTCCATATGAGCTATTGCAAACCCGGGTAAATTTGAATTTTTCCGAAAAATGGCAAAACGGTAAATTGCTGCTACAATACATGATGCAGGCTTGAAATTTTCTACATCTTGGATGATGAAACGGACGTCACTGTTGGATTCATCTCGCGAAATCTAGTTACCTAGACTAATTTCGTTGAATTCCGATACAATCGTATTTTCATGATTTTCAGGGCTTCCCGGTCTGGCTAACCCCAAAAACGGGATTTTAAGAAAAATCTCGAAAATGGAAAAAAAATTAAGTAAAGTTCATTTAAAATAAATTAAACTTAAATCGAAACGAAATAAATAGTTTCGGGGTAGAAACGGACCAGGACAAGTCGTGGACACGTGGCGCGACGTGAGCCACCCACTTAAACCTTAAGTGAGGGGCTTGGGGGAGAAAAGGAAAGGATCCCATTGCTTTTCCTGTTGGAGAAAAAAATGCCGTGAAAGAGAAAAGGAGAGGAAAGAGCTTCCAAGAACTTCTTTCAATGATCTACGGAGTTCTGTCAATTGGAATTCGTTGAGCCAATAGTGAAAGTTCATCTACTCGACGAGGGATATGTGAGGAGGGGTTTCACCGAAGATTCAAGGGAGGAAATTTCAGGAAATTAAGGATTTTGGGAAAGCAGTCCCTTATTCTTCAGTTGTGGGCAACCTGATGTATGCTCAAGTATGCACACACCCTGATGTTGCTTTTGTTGTCGGCCTATTGGGTAGGCACTTGAGTGATCTTGGTCAAAGCTACTAGAAAGCAACTAAGAAAGTTTTGAGGTATCTTCAGGGTATCAAGGATCTCATGTTAACATATCAACGTACCGACACTCTTGAGGTGGTTGGTTTTAGTGATTCTGATTATGGAGGTTGCGTGGATGATAAAAAGTCCACTTCTTGTTATATCTTTATGATGGTTGAAGGAGTTGTTTCATAGAAAAGTGTCAAGCAAACACTTACAGCTTCTTCTTCTATGGAGGCAGAGTATGTGGCATGTTATGAGGCTACTTGTCATGCAATATGGTTGCGGAACTTCATTTCACCTTTGGAGGTTGTTCAATCCATTTCTAGACCGTTGAAATTGTTTTGTGATAATTCCATAGCTGTATCTTTCTCTAGGAACACTACGAGCACTTCTTGCTCTAAGCACATTGATGTGAAGTTATTTTTTGTTAAAAAGAAAGTTGTAGAGTTCATCGTTTCAGTTGAGCACACATCTACGACTAGCATGTTGGAAAACCCACTAACCAAAGGCTTACTAATTTGTGTGTTTCAAGAACACGTCACCCGCATGAGATTGTTAAGAGCCTAGACTCTTTGTTTTAGTGGGAGTTTTGTCTTTTCATGTATTTTGTAAGGAAAGCTCATGTTTTTTCGTTATTACATGCACATTTTGACGTTTGTCATTATCTTATGATTTTGTGTCATTTTGACCAGATGAATGGCATAATTATGTTTTTTATTTCTATTGAATCAATACTTTTGTCATTGTACTGCTTCTAGATTAGTAGCGCCTGGTTATGTACGATTTATGCATCCTCTAGGTGTATTAATTGTATATGATTGGATATGCTATGTAAGTCTCTTGTGGAAGCATTTATGATTTCGATTAGTAGCGCTGATTATGTACAATTTATATTCCTATCGGTGTTAATTGTATATGATTGGTTATGACTATGTAAATCTATTGAGAAAGCATTTGAGTTATGATTATGTCGTCCAAGTGGGAGAATCTTAGATTAATTTATCAATTATGGACTAAGAAAAATCATATTACAATTTTAATTGTATAATTGTATATGTTAATTATGGGTCATTTATGGGATGATTTAATATTAACTAGGTAGGAGCTCATGGTTCTATCTTCTCCCTTGCTTGGTAAGACCATTGGACCAAAGCCCAATTGTTCCCTTGTGCTCTATATATATAGTAAATAGAGCCCTAAAATTTAACAAGGGTTTGGTAGAACACTCTTTGGGGAGAAGGAAATATTCTTCTTCAACCCTAGCCATCTTTCTCTTTGATCTTGCCCCCTCCAGATTTCTTTGGAGATAAATGGCAATCAATAATTTCGGATCTGTTCCAGGTATGTTTTTCTACACACTATAAATTGATATGCTTCTTTATTCAATAAAGTTTGTATTTTGTAATGCGTTTATTGGGTCGTTTGATTGTTAATCAATTGTTTTGGGCTTAATAAATGCTCTTGATCTTACAAAATAATTCAGCATGGAACACATCTTTGGAATGTAACAATTGTAGTGGTCACAGTAGTGTGTTATTATACCATAATTTTTTCTTATATAGAACAAATAATAATAAAGTTTTTACTAGGACGTGCTTCCTTGAATTGGGGTAATTTGGTCACGGTTCTAGATGTTAAGCTGCTTTTTTTCTCGTAACATATACTCCTAATAAAGAATTGATCAAATCTTTGAAGATGATTCCACTCACAAGCACCAACTTTTGCATTATCAAGACCTAACTTTCAAATATGGGGCATCATCATCTGAGGTGTATAGCATGTACATACCATTTTCACGGCACCATAAAGCTTGTTTATTATAATCTTGTTTTCTTCTTTTCAAATCTCCGAGAAAAAGCAAGAAAACTGCATATATATAATTTTTCTCCTTTTCAAAACTGCATGATAAATTTAATGTTTCAAGATCCAAATCGGACATTAAATCGAAAATGTTACCATTCCATAGTCACTTGTAAAACCAATATTAGACTGGTAGATCAGTTCATAGCCAGATGCGTAATAAAGCACACAGCAGTATCTTGATGATTTATCTCAAGTTTTTTTTAACACTAACCCAATGCCATAAATAAATAGACCCACCTCTCTGTCCCAGAGAGATATATGGAAGCAATCAAATTATTTAACATCACCCCTCAAGGAGAAATTTAAAATATATGCAAAATGATATCTCAAAATATAAAAACTATTTAATATAAAGTTAAACTATTTAAATTTTTGATTGTCAAAACCACTAAAGTGCATCAAAATTATTCAAAGTATCTTCGACAACTGGCATGCATGGACATAATTAATCCTTAGAGGTTCATAAGGCAAATTGTAAGCACTTTAATTTCCATGTAAAAGTAACTAACTGTTTCGATGTTAAGTGACTACACAATTGGGTTTTACATATAAAGATCAATAATCAACACAACCAAAGAAAAATATGTTCAAGATTCAAACTCTCATCTTTTATTTTTTTAGCATGAATTATTCAAAATCCAAAAGGTTACCCCAGAACATAAACACTGAAAATAATGCACTACATACTTGCACACAATTAATTGATGCATGCTCTTTATTTCTTACTCAATATATTTGTGTACAGAACATACACAAACATTACAGGAAAGATGAAAATTACAAAGCAAAATGAACTGAAAATTACATTATTTTATGACACATAAGATAGTTATACTTGGTGCAAATAACTAGTAAGAACTTTGGAAATCTGATGATGACCATGGTGAGGTTTCATTTGTTCTCAGTAGCCACGACAACGGCAGCGGCAGCAGGTGGGCTTGGCCGAGGAGGAGGCATGGCATGGGTTGCAAAGTTCTGGCCGGCGATGCAAGGCGGGCCTTTGCGGGGAATTCGGGTGCATGAACTTGGGGCAGAAGGAGATACAGGACCCCCCTTCAGAGACTGCAAGACAATATTAATTCCTTTCGTCATCCACTCATTTTTCTCTCCCTTAGGGACCCTAGTGGCATTGTTTGGTTGAACACTCAGAAGAAAAACAATCGCAGTGACTGCTAAAACAATTGTGAGGAACCTCATGATCATGGTAGGGTTTAAGCTAAGACACTAGGAGATGGAATGGATATGATATGTTCAGAGATCAAATCAATTGCCATTTATATGCATGGATATAACTTTTCTTTTTCATTGTTTCATTCGTTTGAAAGGGTTTTTTAGTTCTTCAATGGCATAGACTTTGAAATCGAGAGGGTCATAAAGATACTAGGTTTGAATTACACGCAATGATAAAGTCTTCATATATGTCATTAATTGTGTGTAAGCATTCCCAATAAGGTCTGACTCAGTGGTTAAGGGTTTGACGAGACACAAAGAAGAAGCAAGTTCGAAACAATATATGAACATATTACTATAAGGTTGTAATGCCAAATGAAAAAATGTCAAAATAATCTATTGGCCAAGCCCATTAAATAAAAAGAAAGGAAAATGTTGTCTCGGTTTTTATCTTTTTTTGTTTTGAAAATTAGGTGAGTATACCATTTGATTCTTGCATTCAACAATATAAAAAGTAGAAACAAAAATAATTGTTCTTATTATGCTATTAAATACAATAATATTATCATTTTTGCAAAAGAAAAAAATTAATTCAATAAAAATCTAATTCCTACTTTATGCCTGTGAATTGTTAATTGCTTCTTCAAAATTAATTGAATCATAATGAAATATGTTGGGTTTGAAATAATTGTCCATGTCTTCGTCTCAAGGGTTCTACAAGAAGGTAGCTATTTCAAAGATCGAGCTTAATAAAGATTTGATGAAATAGAAGTGAAATCCCTGGTAGGACCATAAAGTAGTTCGAACTAAGGCTATTATGTGCTATAGGGACATGCCAGACATGAGATGTCTGAACTAGAAAGAAAGTAGCCGTGAGACGGACGTGAGTCTACTAACTTGAAGGCTAAGGAAATTGGGGAGCAAGTAACCGATTGCGATGGGCCTATGATCTATTTGGCAATAGGATAACGATCAAATCTTAAAAGATTCGAATGACTAAGCTATCAAACCAGAATTAGAAACTTTCTAGGATTCTATTATGATGAGGATTCTTGATCAACAAGTTTCTTATTTCTGTTGTGACAATTGAAAGGAAATAACATAAAATAGAAGGTAGGTTGGAGTTATATTAGGAAAATGATCCAATCGTATCTAGACTTCCAAGATAATTAGCAAGGCTATAAATTTAGGGCGTTGGAAGTTCTCGACACGGATTTTCAGGAGCAGAGCTTGAAAAAGAACAAGCGAAGTCTGAACCTGAAGAGTGAGTGCGGAGTGCAGATACTTGGTTGAGGTATTGCACGTTAAACGCCTTTGACCTTTGGTGAAAGATGATGTTCTTTATTTTCTTTATCTTATATTGATGTAATGTGGGTATGGGTGTGCAAAGCTTTAGAGAGGGGAATGGAGGGAGTTTGTTCTGCATTCCACTATGAGTTATTAGGTTTCAAGTCTCATACCACATAAGACTAATTATAAACCTTGAATCATATCAGTGGAAATCCTTGCATCTAGGCACAACCGCATGGACGTAGGTAGGTTGCCGAACCACACAAAAGATAATGTGTGCTTTCACTTTATTACAGATATATTACCTTTTCTTTGCACACACTAAGTCCTATAGTGAGAGTTCAGACATACTGCACTGAAGTCCGAATGAGATCATAGTCTAAACATAAAGGACTGTGACCTGGAACACACACTTATATCTGTCAATTGGTATCATAGAGGGTCACTGTAAGTTATTGAGTGAGATCTGTGTTTACTCTAACTAATTGTGTGAGAGTAGCAGATGGATTTGTTGAAAGTAGGTGGTTCTACTAGCCGTCCTCCTCTTCTTGATAGGACGAACTATGGTTATTAGAAAGCGAGGATTCTTGTCATCATAAAATCAATTGATGAAAAGGCATGGAGATCAGTTACATAAGGATGGAAGCCGATTACTAAAACTGATGTTGAAGGGAAAATTGTTTTCAAGGACGAAGTAAACTGGACACCTGAAGAAGACGCCCTTTCCACCCAAAACTCACAGGCCTTGAATGCCATCTTCAACATTGTTGCTCGCAATTAAAGATGATCTCCACCACCGAAGTAGTCAAGGAATCATGGGACATTCTTCATGTCCATTTTGAAGAAACAGTGCAATTCGTGAATCCAGTTTAGAATTGCTTACAACAAAATTCGAAAACTTGCGGATGAGTGAGGAAGAGACTATCAGTGGCTTCAATGGAAAATTGTGCGACATAGATAATGAATCGTTTTCCCTTAGGGAAAAGATTCTAAAAGAGAAGCTTGTGAAAAAGGCCCTAAGATCCTTGCCACCTAGGTTTGCATTCAAGGCAATAGCAATAAGGAGGAAAAAGACTTGAAAATGATGAGACTTGAAGAACTGATGGTATCTCCACTTACGTTTGAAATAGAACTGAAGGAAGAATCCTATGATAAAAGAAACTTGGGGGACTAAAGGCTAAGTCCGAACTACCTGTTGATGAAGGGAATGAACTTTCAGAATCTGTGGCCTTGTGGTCAAAGAATTTTGAAAGAGCCATAAAAAGGTTGAATGCTCATGCGAAAGGTAACCCTTAAACTCAAAAAATTGCCCATCTAGCACATTTAATCTTATTAAGTTTAGCATGACACAAGGATCTCTAAGATCAAATATCAGGAACAAGTCAATCAAGTGTAGAGAATGTGGAGGTTATGGCCACATCCAAGTAGAATGTGCCAATATGAAAAAGAATCGATTTCTTCTTGTTATCTGGAGTCATGATGAATCAGAAGACTACAAAGAAGATGAGAAACAAGACAGTCAACCTATTGTTGTGACAACTGTGACCTCGATTCTTGAATCAGACACAAAGCCTCAAGAATTTTCAAAGGATGTGATGACTAACGTCCGAACACGCGTGGTTTTTTGACCAGATTTCACATAATCCTCCAACTCACCCACTTTTCGAATAACAAGATGATGCAATCTCAGACGAAGAAATAGCACGTTCCTACACAGTATTGTACGAAAGTTGGGTAAACACAGAAAAAAATCAATGAAGATCTTCAAGGATAAATCCATAAACTCAATTAAGACAACAAAGCTTTAGAGAAAGAGGTATCCACTCTAAAAGGGGAAATCCTTAAGAACAGCATGGCTCAATCCGAGTTAGAACATCTAAAGAAAATAGCAAGAATGATGAACTCAAGAATGTTGTCCCTGGATCACATTCTATGTATAGGAACTACCTCCAAGGCTCGGGAAGGCATTGGGTACCAAAGGGGATCTCTAGGCTCGAAACAAACAGCTCAAAAGAAGATTTCACGTCCCAAGACGGTAAAAAGAGAAGAACGAGTCTGAACTCTCCCAAGAATGGGAAAAACATGTTCGACCAAGAAAGACAAGTTCATATAAAAGAAGGGCAATGAAGTCATATGCTATTATTGTCGAAAAATGGGTCACATCAGATGTCACTAAAGGACTACAAATCTTACTAGAAGAAGAGAGTAAGGGAGAACAAATCAGTTAAAAAGCCCACCTGGATAAAAAAAAGAAGGAAACACTAAGAGCCATGTTGTTCTTACCTCTCTCAAGGCTGAAATAGAACAAAGGTGGTACTTTGATAGTGGAAGCTCATGACATATGAATGGCAACAAGTGGTTGCTATCCAACGTTCTTCTATTTAGTTTAGACTCAATAACTTTTGGTGATGGTTCAAAAGGAAGAGTCTTGGGGACCAAGTCCTTAAATGTTCCTAGGTTACCAAAATTAAGAGATGTGCCTCTTGTCAATGACAAAAAGCCAACTTGATAAGTATCAGTAAATTGTGTGACCAAGATTTGTTCGTGAGAATCACCAAGGAAAAATGTATTGTCCTAGACCAGGATTAGCAGTAGATCATGGAAGCAAATAGGTCATCAAATAACTACTATCTACTTGCAAGTTTGAACACATGCCTGGCCACGGTTCAAAACGAAACTAACCTTTGGCACAAATGAATGGGACATGTAAGCCATAACAGCCTCAGAAATACAATTGTATTGAAAACTATCAGGGATGTCCCAAATCTCAGAGGAGAACCTAAAAGAATGTGTGGACCATGCCAACTAGGGAAACAAGTTCGAACACCTCACCTAAAGTGTCAACTAGGCTCTACTACAAGAGTTATGGAATTGGTCTACATGGATCTAATGGACCCCATGAAAATAAAGAGCATTGCTGGAAAAAGGTATGTAAATGTATTTGTAGATGACTTCTCTAGGTTCACTTGGGTAAATTTCCTCATAACCAAATCCAAAGAATTTGAAGCATTTGAATAACTGTGGCAAAGACTGACAAGGAGCACAACAACAGACTCCTAAAGATAAGTAGAATAAGGAATTATCATGGTAAGGAATTCGAAAACTCCTTGTTTGAAAATTTCTATAAGAAGAATAGTGTAGAACATGAGTTCTTAGCACTTAAAAATCCATAACAAAATGGAGTAGTTGAAAGAAAGAAAAGAACTCTACAAGAAAGGCCCGAGTCATGTTAAAAGCCAAGAGTGTCCAAACTAAATTTTGGGTAGAAGCAGTAAATACAACATGCTACATCTCAAATAGAATCTATCTAAGGCTAGGAACTCTCAAAACATCATATGAAACATCTTTATAAATTTGGTAGTCCTTGCCACATCTTGAATGACAGGGAACCAAGAAGGAAGTTCAATGCTAAGAGAGATGAAGGTGTCTTTCTAGGGTATTACACAAATAGCCGTGATTATAGGGTGTACAATAAAATAACCAAGGCTGTGATAGAATCAACTAATGTGCAAGTTGATGATTATCTTCCATCGAGTGAAACATCTAGAACAGAAGATCCTCCTATGGTGTCAATTCTTGAAGTAGAGAAGACTCTCAACACTCCCAAAGATGCTCCACCATCCGTTGAGCACCCGGTTATAGCTGATGTCCGGACAATAGAGAACTCCCTACAACAACAGGATGACCATAATAATGCTGAACACTTTGACATCTAAGTTCGAGAGCCCTCTAAGAAGATTCATAAAAACCATCCTACCATTGATATTTTGGTAGATCTAGAAGCGAGTGTCCAGACGAGGGGCGTTCCTAAGGTAAACCACAAAGAAATGATAGGCCTTAGCCTTGGCTGCTACACCTCCACAATTTAACCAAAAAATTACAAGAAGGCTCTGAACGATGAGTTCTGGATCTAGGCAATTAGGAAAGAACTATCATAGTTCGGACATAATGAAGTTTGGGATTTAGTTCCAAACCCCTAATATGAAAATATAATTGGGACCAAGTGGATCTTCAAGAACAAGACAGATGAAGAGGGAAACATCACTAGAAAAAAAGCTTGTCTGGTTGCTCAAGGATACACTCAAGTGAAGGAGTAGATTTTGATGGGACATTTGCACTAGTAGCTCACTTGAGTCAATTCGTCTGCTATTGGAATTTGCTTACACACTCAAGTTCAAAATATATCAAATTGGTGTCAAAAGGGCTTTTTTAAATGGGTATCTACATGAAGAAGTGTTTGTAGCTTAACCTAAAGGGTTTGAAGATCTTCTTCACTCTAATCATGTTTGCAAACTAAAAAATAATCTCTATGGGATAAAACAAGCTCCAGGAGCTTTGTATGAGAGACTCACGGAATACCTCCTAAAAGGTGGTTACACGCGAGGGGGAGTAGATCGTACTCTCTTCACTTGGAAAAGTCAAAAGAAAGTAATTTCTCTTCAAATATTTGTGGGTGACATAGTCTTTGGGTCCACATCCCAACACCTAGTGGAAAAGTTTGTAAGACACATGAGCACAAAATTTGAAATGAGCTTGGTCGGAGAACTTACATACTTTCTAAGTCTTCCGGTACGAAAAATCAACTCATGGATTTTTATCTCATAGGAAAAACATGCTAAGAACCTAGTCAGTGAGTTCGGACTTGGTATAACAAAACATCGAAGGACCTCAATAGGGACCCATGACAAGATTACTAAAGATGAAGTAAGGAATAGTGTTGTTCTGACTCTCTATAAAAGCATGATTGGAAGCTTGTTGTACTTGAATGCAAGCCGTCCAAACGTATGTTATAGCATGGGAGTTTGTGAGAGAGACCAAGCAAGCCCTAAGGATGGTCATCTTCTAGCAGTCAAGAAGATTATCAAATGTGTAAGTGAAATAGCGAACTATGGTATTGGTACACCCGAGACACCACATCTAGCCTAGTATGATATTGTGACGTTGATAGGGCTGGAAGCTCGGATGACAAAAAGAGTACTTCTTGTGGGTGTTTCTTCCTTGGAAACAGCCTTGTGTCTTAATTCAACAGAAAAAAAAAAACTGCATATCACTTTCCACAGCCAAGGTCGAAAACATAGCAATTGGTAGTGGATGCACACAACTCATTTGGATGAAAAATATTCTTAAAGACTATGGAGACTTTGGAGAAGTCCTAACACTATACTGTGACAACCTTAGTGCTATCAATATCTCGAAAAATCCAGTTCGACATTCGAGAACCAAGCAGAATGACATAGGGCACCACTACATTCGGAACATGGTTGAGGACAACATCATTTATCTTAGGCACATATCCACTAAAGATCAACTAGCTGACATTTTCACCAAAGGGTTGGATGCTTCAAGGTATGAATCACTACAGTCATCCATGGGGGGTATGCATTGTGGACTAGATGGGGTCCCCACCAGTCTACGATAAGCCCCGTCGGAGGTCCGGACCTTTAAGGCATTTATCCTTCCTTCCACAAAAAAAAAAAAAAAAAAAAAATAGTGGGGAGAAAATAAGGGGAGCAAGAGTGTGTGTCTTCATTCTTTAAGGGGTATTTTTGCTGAAGATATAGACAAAGGGGGAGAATGTTAGGTTTTATATAATTTTCCATATCTTCGTATCAAGGGTTCTACAAGAAGGTAGCTACTTCAAAGATCGAAATTAATGAAGATTTGATGAAATAGAAGTGAAGTCCTTAATAGGACCAGGATGTAGTTCGGACTAAGGCTATCCTATGTTGTAGGGATGTGCTAGACATGAGATGTCCTAACTAGAAATAGGGCAGCCGTGGGGCACACATGAGTCTGCTGACTTGGAGGCCAATGAACTTGGGGAGAAAGTAACTGATGGGGCTAAGATCTATTTGGCAAGAGGATAACAATCAAATCTCAGAAGATCTAGACATCTAAGCTTTCAAACCAGGATTAGAAACTTTCTAGGATCTATTTTGATGAGGAATCTTGATCAACAAGTTTCCTATTTCCATTGTGACAGCTGAAAGGAAAAAAACATAAAATAGAAGGTGGGGTTGGAGTCATATTAGGAAAATGATCCAACCATATCTAGACTTCTAAGACTAATTAGCAAGGCTATAAATTCAGGGCATTAGAAGTTCTCAACACAGATTTTCAGAAGTAGAGCTTGAAGAAGAACAAGTGAAGTCCAAACATGCTGAGTGAGTATGGAGTGTCCAAACACGCTAGGCCTATGACATGGTCGGCTGTGGGCCTGTGACACGACGCCGTGGGCGCCACGACACAGCGCCACTACGCGTGCGCGCCCGCGGCCTGGGCGCACCTAGGCGCGCAGGCTGGCCAAGGCTATGCACTTGGTGCACCCAGCATGTTTTTGACTCAGTACACTGTTTCTGAGTCACTGTTTGGTACACTGTTCATGAACACTGTTCACAAAATTTTTCAAATTTTTTTTTAATAAAATCAAATAAAATGGGATTAAATTTTTAAAAATGAGAATTTCAAAAATAAAATTTTTGATGTTGTTTATGATCTGATATAAGGAATTATCTTGCATTGCTTATAATGCAGGGACATAGCATATGAATATTATTTCTGTGTATGAATAGTGTCTCGGGGCTGTGTTTATGCCTTAGAGATACTGCATTGTATTTAACTGCCATTTGAACTGTGTAGATGGCTAGTCGAGGCCGAGGACGTAGAGGGCGTCCACGGGGTACTGGTCAGGCACCACCAGTATTTGATCAGCAGGCCTTTGTTGAGGCTGTAGGTATTGCGGCGGCTGCTATCGCACAGGCTGGTATAGCAGGTAGTCAGGGAGGTCCGAGTAACCTCCAGAGGTTTAGGGCGCATCATCCTCCGACATTCACAGGGGGAGGAGATCCGATGGTGGCAGACCATTGGTTCATGCAGATTCGAGAAGGTGTTAGAGGCTATGGAGATTACCTCTGACGCGACCAGGATCAGACTAGCTGCGTTCCAAGCTAGAGGGTGAGGCCAAGTATGGTGGAAATGGGCAAGGACCTCTAGAGACCTAGAGGCTATGACATGGGCAGAGTTTCAGGAGTGTTCATGGGTAAGTACTTTCCGGATACTGCGAGGCATGCGAAGGCTCAGGAGTTCCTAGAGCTGAAGCAGGGGATGATGACGGTGATGGATTATGTGGCTAGATTCACGGAGCTAGCCCGTTTTGCTGATGATTACGTGGCCACCGACATGGCCAAGGTTAGGAGATTTGAGAATGGACTGAAGTTGTCCATTCGGGCCAGGATTGTAGGACTTCGCCTACAGGATATGGACTCCATGGTTGGGACAAGCCCTGACCATAGAGAGAGAGATAGAGGATGCTCGGAGCACTCGGGATGCGGGTGTTAGTAGCAAGAGGAAGGAGAGTCAGTCTTCTTCTAGTTTGGGAAAGAAGCAGAGGGCTTCTAGTTCACGAGGGTTCCAGGACTCGCGGCCATCCGGGCCAGGGACGGATCAGAGTTGCCAGTCAGGCTGGGCAGATGGTGTGCTACCATTGCCAGCAGCCCGGACATATGAGGAGGGATTGCCCCTAGAGACAGGGATCCCAGGGTTTTGGGACAGCACAGTCCCAGTCAGCGGTAGGACAGGAGAGGATACAATACATTCCTCCACAGCCCGGTACAGGTCAGAGGAGCTAGTTTCAGTTTCAGGGAGCTACACGGCACCTCCCGTTTCACAGGCAGGCCAGAGAGGCCAGAGTATGGGCCGAGGCAAAGGACGAGGCCCACAGGCAGGGACGTCAGGGGTTCAGGGGCTTGTCTAACGCCATCACACCGCCGGCTGAGTCAGCAGATCAGCCAGTTATACAGGGTACGTTTTTTCTATCTCGCCTATGGGCAAGAGTGTTATTTGATTCTGGTGCTTCGCATTCATTCATTGCTGCATCAGTTGTGATAGAGTTGGGCTTAGAGGTTGAGACCTTGGAGGAGCCTTTGTATGTGAGTTCTCCCCTAGGGATTAGGGCGAGAATAGGGATGATATGTCGAGGTTGCGAGTTGGAAATCTCGGGGACTCTACTCACAGTGGACCTGAGGATCATGGACATGTCAGAGTTCGATGTCATCCTGGGGATGGATTGGCTGACAGCTTACAGGGTCGTTATCGATTGTGAGCGTAGGAGGGTTACCGCCTACACGCAGGACGGTACTCGTGTGGTATTTCAGGGGGACAAGCATGATATTTTGCCCCAGACAGTATACGAGTCCAGGTGTCAGGGACAGTTAGCGGGTTGGCTAGCGAGCCTTACCCTAGAGGACGAGGAGAGACCAGACTTAGATCTACCTCGAGTAGTTTGCGAGTATGTGGATGTTTTTCCGGATGAGCTACCGGGATTGCCTCCATAGAGGGTTGTAGACTTCGGTATCGAGTTACACCCTGGTACTTCGCCCATCTCTATGACTCCGCATAGGATGGCACCAGTTGAGTTGCAGGAACTCAGAGTCCAGCTACAGGAGCTACTGGACAAGGGGTTCATTAGACCGAGCACTTCACCATGGGGCGCTCCGGTTCTATTTGCGAAGAAGAAGGACAAGACCCTTCGACTGTGCATTGACTTACAGACAGTTGAACAGGGTTACGATCAAGAATCGGTACCCATTGCCGAGGATTGATGATTTGTTTGATCAGTTGAGAGGAGCGCGAGTCTACTCCAAGATAGACCTTCGCACTGGTTACCATCAGCTGAGGGTTAGGGAGACAGATATCCCTAAGACAGCGTTTAGGACGCGTTATGGGCACTTTGAGTTTACGGTGATGCCCTTTGGATTGACGAATGCGCCAGCAGCATTCATGGATCTCATGCATAGGGTATTCCAACCCTATCTAGATCAGTTTGTCGTAGTCTTCGTGGATGACATTTTGATCTACTCCCAGTCAGAGTGGGAGCATGAGTATCACTTGAGGATTGTATTACAGTTGTTGAGAGACCATCAGCTGTACGCCAAGTTCAGTAAGTGCGAGTTTTGGCTTACTGAGGTGAGATTTTTGGGACACGTGGTGTCAGCATCAGGCGTGTCAGTGGACCCAGAGAAGGTTGAGGCCGTGATGAGTTGGGAGAGGCCGAAGTCAGTCTTCGAGATACGTAGTTTCTTGGGATTGGCTGGGTATTACAGGAGATTCATTGAGGATTTCTCCCGATTAGCAGCACCTATGACGAGGTTGACCCGGAAGGAGGTCAAGTTTGATTGGGATGACCGATGTGAGGAGGCATTCCAGGAGTTGAAGAGGAGACTTACTTCAGCTCCTATCTTGATAGTCCCGGACAGGGGACAGGGGTACACAGTGTATTGTGATGCCTCGAGGGCCGGACTGGGATGTGTTTTGATGCAGTCCGGGAGGGTAGTAGCTTATGGTTCCCGTCAGTTGAAGAATCATGAGCAGAATTACCCCACACACGACATGGAGTTGGCGGCCGTAGTCTTCGCCTTGAAGATTTGGCGCCACTACTTATATGGCGAGGAGTTCGAGGTGTACTCAGACCATAAAAGTCTGAAGTATATTTTCACGCAGCGGGACCTCAACATGAGGCAACGCAGATGGATGGAGTTCCTAGAGGATTATGACTTCACTTTGCATTACCACCCTGGTAAGGCAAATGTGGTGGCTGATGCGCTCAGTCGGAAGTCACGGGGAGCATTGGCTAGTATAGCTTCCCGGGAGTGGCAGATGCTCGAGACTGTGGGACAATTTGGGCTACAGTACAGCGAGCAGGCTCAGGGTACAGTTGGGGAGTTTAGTGGCTACACCGTCTCTGTTGAGCAGAGTGATAGAGTCCCAGGGCAGGACGCGGAGATAGTGTCCATCAGGGACCGGGTACAGTCAGGTACAGGTGACGAGGGCTTGGACCATTCCACACAGATGGTAGTCTTCGGTATAGAGGACGGGTAGTGGTTCCCCAGTTGACCGATTTGAGAGAGGAGATTCTCAAGGAGTTTCACTGCTCTCGATTTGCGTGCATCCAGGTGGCACGAAGATGTACCAGGATCTTCGTCGCCAGTACTACTGGAGCGGGATGAAGAGACACGTAGGGGACTTTGTGCGACGATGTCTCACGTGTCAGCAGGTTAAGGCTGAGCACCAGAAGCCAGCAGGGCTACTTCAGCCATTGGAGGTGGCTGAGTGGAAGTGGGAGCACGTCACGATGGATTTTGTGACCCACTTGCCACGGACACCGCAGAGACATGATGCGGTATGGGTGATAGTGGACCGGCTCACGAAGTCGGCACATTTTCTAGCCGTGCGGATGACCTTCACATTGGAGAGATTCTGCCGGTTGTATATTCGAGAGATAGTCCGGCTACATGGAGTACCAGTATCCATAGTGTCGGATAGGGACCCGAGGTTTACGGCGCACTTTTGGAAGAGTTTCCAAAAGGCTATGGGCACACGGCTGACCATGAGTACAGCTTTCCACCCACAGACAGATGGTCAGTCTGAGAGGACTATACAGGTGTTAGAGGACATGCTGCGAGCATGCGTCCTGGATCATAAGGGTAGCTGGGAAGAGCACTTGCCCTTAGTGGAATTCGCCTACAACAACAGTTATCAGGCGAGTATACAGATGGCACCATATGAGGCATTGTATGGGAGGCCATGCAGGTCACCGTTATGTTGGACCGAGGTGGGAGAGAGCTCCATCACTGGTCCTGATCTGATTAGAGACACCTCCGAGAAGGTGAGCTTGATACGACAGCGTCTTCTCACGGCTCAGAGCCGGCAGAAGAGCTATGCTGATGTACGACGTCGACCCTTAGAGTTCGAGGTTGGGGATCACGTCTTCTTGAAGGTGATGCCTAAGAGGGAGTGGTCAGGTTCGGCAAGCGCGGGAAGCTATCGCCGAGGTTTATTGGGCCCTTCGAGATACTCGAGAGGGTAGGCACTGTAGCGTACCGGTTGGCTTTACCGCCCAGCATGTCAGGTGTCCACGAGGTATTTCACGTCTCCATGCTCCGGAAGTATACTCCAGATCCAGCTCATGTGGTGGATTGGGGACAGATTGAGGTTGACACTGATGGGACCTTCGAGGAGGGACCAGTGTGCATTTTGGATAGCCGTGATCAGGTTTTGCGACGCAAGACCGTGAGGCTAGTGAGGGTGCTATGGCGGCACTATGGAGTGGAGGAGTCAACGTGGGAGCGCGAGGACACGATGCGGGCCACCTATCCCTTCTTGTTTAGGGATGAAGGTACGTGGTTTAGTCGTTTAATATTTAAATGACGAGTTTACATGCATGGTATAGTGCACGTTGCATATGCATGTGAGTGATTGTGATTGTCCAGAATTTCGGGACGAAATTCCTTTTAAGGAGGGGAGAATGTAAGACCCGAGAAAATTCCAATTTTCTGAAAAATGGCAAAATCGTAATTTCGGTAAAAATCCAAAATTTTTCTAGATCTCGGATGACGAAACGGATTTCACCGTTGGAATCGTCTCGCGAAATCTAGCTACCACGTCGAATTTCGTCGAATTCCGAGACAGTCGGAATTTGCACGTTTTTCGAGGCATCGAGTATCGGGTGCCGTAAAACGACATGTGATGTGACAAAAGTCACCTATAACATGTACTCATGTGACATAGTTGCATGAGTAGAGAGATGATGGAAATGGACGGCCGAGATTGTGCCAAATGTCAAAATCCAAGCTTAGGGACATGATTGGCATTATTGAAATGTTTAATGATAATAGGACAAAATGACAATAGTGGTTGTCTTTCAAATTGAAAAAGGGGAGAAACGTGCAGGGGAGGAGGAAATTCACAGTGAGCTGAGATTTGATTTTTAGTGAGAGAGGGAGTGCCTTCTCTCTAAGATTCCGGAGATCGGACCGTCGGATTTCGTCGGGTCAAGAAGGAAAGTGGTTCTACACAGTGAGGGCTTCGCTGGGTACCAGTTTTAAGAAGTTTCGACAAACTCCGTGAGGTAGGGTTTATCCTACTGAAGTTACACTTTGTTTAAGTGCTTTGTGGATGGTTGAGTTGGTTTGAGGCCTTGAACAGCCGTTTGATCAGTCCCAAAACTTGGGACCGAATTGTTGGAAATTTTTGGAGCTCGTATGGGCACCATGACAGTGTATGGACTGTTTGGGCTGTTTGTGTTGTGATTTATGCATTAAATCATGTTTTGATGTGTATGAGGCAGGAATTGGCCATGGATTTCGGGTTCACAAGGTGGAACCGATGTTGGATGATTGGCCGTGAACAGTAACCCGAGGGTTTTACTGTTCACATGAATAGTGTTCACAAAATATTTTGTGAGAAAATGTGTTTGGTTGAGTAATTCAAATCGAATTGCTCGTGTTTGTTAATTAGCCCATGTGAGCTAATTTTTGGTGTAATGTATTGAGAATTTATATAACATGTTGTTGTGATTTAAATTATGTAAATATATGCATGATGATATATTTGCATGTGTTATATAAATTGTGTTGAAATGGCATAATGCATTTAATATGCACCGGGGTAACCTAGAAATTAGGTGTGTGCGCATGACATGAATTTTCTGAAAAACGAAAATGGTTGCGAAAGGAATTTCACAGGATGATTTTTCGGAGAATGGTGTTGGGAGATGGTCCTACAATTACACGTCGGAGGAGCCCATGTATTGTTTTGGAAGGTTCTCCAACACATTCGCCTCGGAGGGTAGTCCCATATTTTTATCGAAGCTCGGTAGTGTATTTTCAAGAACAACAAGTTTTGTTTTGAAAATGATATTTTTCTCATACATGGCTTAGGCAAGTGTAGGGAGTCAGTGAGGACTCGGGACATGGGTTGGTCATTTAGACATTCAAGTAGGATCACGAATTTACTTGAATGTGTGTTTACATTGGATCATTGCATATGCACTTAGGTGGGGAGTAACCCATTTAGGGTGATTCCACTACTGGGCGATAGCTCACCCTGTCGAGGGAATATTATTTCAGGTACAGGGAGCGTTCGAGGAGACGGCTCATCTTAGAGGCCGATTTAGAAGAAAGCGGGTTGTGGCTTTGATAGTTATTATGTATGACATGTATTAGAATTTTAGATTTTAATATATCTTTGTATGGAGAGTATTGTGTTAACTCTTGAACCATGTGAGATATACATTGGTATATATTTTGTGAGTATTGATGCAGGGGCTCAAGTGGCCGTTATTTTACTCGTGTTTGGACCCTGTGTGGTCGTTGTGTATGGTTGGGACAGGTTATGTACTTTGGGTAGAGCTCCCCGTACAAGGGAGACTCTGCTCGATTTTTCGTGAGTAGTGTCGGGTTACCCGACCTTCACGAGTCTTTCCGCGGGTTGACGGGTTGTCAACGGACCCTCGGGTTTTAGGGCGTCATAGCTTGTGGCAGTCCCGGAAAACGGACCATAACTTGGGTTATTGATGTCCAATTTGGGTGATTCAAAAGCCTAACATCAAGTTCTCAGATAGGGCTACAATTTCCTTGAAGGATACTAGTCCAAATTCTCCCTTTTTCTAACCGAAAATCAGCCCAAAAAATTGGACATCATATAGGGTCAAACAAGGCACTATTCCCATAACCCATTAATTTGCCAAACAGCCCCTTAGGGCAAAAACGGCCAAATAGCCCCTTAGGGCATTAAAACTCAACCGAATAGCCCCTAGAATAGAAAATAAACCAAAGTAGGAAGGATCCCTACCTCTTAGAGTGTAGAAGAAACTCTAGGAAGTCCTATGGGCACTTCCTAAACCCGAAACCTTTGATTTCCCGAACTCCTCGCTTGAATCCTCAGCGAAATCCTGTGTTTTTGGTACCCACACGTAGCCCTCGTTGAGTAGATGAACTTTCGTTCCTAGCCCTACGAATTCTGACCGATGGAACTCCGTGGATCGAAGAAATAAGTTTTCATTTTTTTTTCTTTTCTCTCACTCTACCTCTCACGTTTTTCTCCAACCCAAAAATGGGAGATCCTCCAAATGAGATTTTTTTTTTCTCCTTTTATGCTTTGGATACGTGGCTCACGTCGCGCCACGTGTCCCCCCTTGCTCGGGTTCGTTTTTGCTCCGAAATAATTTATTTCGTCCCGATTCAAGTTCAATTTATTTTAAATGAACTTACCTTGAGTTATTTCCTAACTCCCGAGATTCTCGTAAAAATCTTGTCCTTGAGAGTCACTAGACGCCCGTTACTTCGAAAATCGTGAAAAATCCAACTGTCTCAGAATTCAACGAAAAATTTCTAAGTAACTAGATTTCCTGAGACGAATCCAACGGTGGAGTCCGTTTCGTCATTTGAGATCCATAGAATTTTCCAGGCTTCCCTGAACCATTATGACAATTTATTATAATTAATTATTATTATTATGCCATTTTTCCTGAAAATTTCTAATTTTCCCGGGTTTTACATTAAGTTTGGGTTGTAAATCTATATTCTTTAAGCTAGTAACACATACTTACATACTCCAACTAAGTAACATTAAAATACATCACAATTATTATTGATATAATAAGTATCAAGTGTACAAAGACTTTGGTTACTAAAACTAACTTCATGTTTGCTTCTATAAGTGTAATTGTAGTCATAAATGAGTAAAGCATAAATCATACCAACTTTAAATTTAAATCAAGCATTATAAATCATTAAGGTATTTTGCACATAAATACTTCTCATCATATTAGAAATAAAATCATTACCATTAAAACCAATCATTTAAAATAAAACTCTAGTAAATATGACATAAATCATACAAAAGAACAAAACTTAACTATTATTTTAATTGTTCTTTTTCTAATGAGTTTGGCTTACCTCACAATGCCCAAAAGACTCTCTTGTATTCTTTCCTTTTGTTGATCAATAACCAACCATAACTTAGAGTCTTTCAAAAAACTTACTTTGGGCAATCCTATAAATATCCATAAATTTTTCAATAGTATGATACTTAACCATTCGAGTTTTTCTTTTATGGGTCTTGATAGTTTCGTAAGAATCATCTCTTTAATTGGTTCATTCATATCTCTTATAGGCCTAATCATTGACTTCTTTGTAATTCTTTAAGGGAAATGCATTTTCATCAATGAGACTTGTTTCCTTTCAACCATATCTCACTTATTACTTGAGAAGTCTATACTGAAGCAAGATAAAATTAAAATTTATCCATCATTCCCAAGATATTTAGTATTGCAGTTTTATCATCTATAAATGACTTGTTTCCTACATATCATCAAATTTTAGGATGATACTAGTCAACCCTCAATCAAAGGTAATTTTATTCAGAGGAGCTACATAAACTTATTATTGCTAAATAATTAGGAAATCTTATGACAATAATGTAACATAAGATATCATGTCTTTTATGATTAAACTTGATAAACTGTAAGCAAAAACCATAATCAATTTCAAACAAATAATTTCAAAATGATACATATATACCACAACTCTCCCTTGGGTAGATGTTACAATATATAATACTTTCATGATGCTTTTAGTACATATTTCTTTAATGGATATTATTCATAGTTCATGTTAGAACTACACTTGTAATCTTTGGATGTACAAATATAGTCTAACAAAATCATAAGATGTATCTCATCATGTTCATTATTCATAAGATGGTTAGTTTACCTTTGGGTGAATTCTTAAATATCTTATAACCACGAACTTCAATATACTCGTTTATCAAGTACTTAAGACATCCATAAAGAATGAGTAATTGAATAGCATGAGTGTATATTTCTTAATTTGAAATTCATGAAACATTCAAGTTTGGCCACTTTGGTGACTAACAAACTATGCATTATATGAATTTCAAATTACTTGAGTAAACATTATTTTACATATTCCTCAGTTTGAAATTCATGGAACATTCAAGTTCGGCCACTTTGGTGACTAACGAACTTTACATTATATGAATTTAAAAATATTGCAATGAACAATATTTTACATATTTCTTAATTTGAAATTCATGGAGCATTCATGTTTGGCCACTTTGGTAACATAGAACTTTACATTATATGAATTTCAAAATATTCGAATGAACAATATTTTACATATTTCTTAATTTGAAATTCATGGAACATTCAAGTTCGGCCATTTTGGTGACTAATGAACTTCACATTATATAAATTTCAAAATATTGTAGTTAACAATATTCACTTCATTAGAGGTGATTATCAAACCCTTTAGTATAGTCATAATATATCATAAGTGACATATACTCCTACAAGATAATATACTAATCATACAAACATCATGTTGTTATAAATCAATAAAATTAAACATACAATTTTATTGGTAAACCCATAATATTATCATAACCATCATAGAATAAGGAATCTCACATAGTGAGTTTCATTTAGATTTATATGAATTACACCTCAAAATCCTATAAGTGTCAATTTGCGTCATATTGACAATGATATCCATAATGTGTAATTCATATAAATAGTTATCAATAACAAGACCTTTAATGAAATTGTCTTTAATTCATAACAATTCAATCAAATTCTATGACATTATATCACCATATTTATAAGCATTTCATGTTAGGCGATCAATTATAATATTATACAATTGGATATAGATAAAACTTAGGGTTGAGTCATTTTGGTGGCTAATGAATCATTCATAAGTGAATTCAATTGTATAATATAAATAATTCTAATATTCAAAACATTAATATTCAATCATTTTGATGGCTACAAACAAGCATAATATTA
>JAREIK010001777.1:63979-118030 GCA_029783825.1 Sapria himalayana
GCCTTGCCTCCTGCCCCCTTGTCACGATACAGAGACTGTATCGTGCACAGTTCCTCAGCTTGCCTAGCCCTCTCTCTCAATCACGATACACTTGGTGTGTTGCGACACAACAACCTCAACCACTCAAGCTGCCTCATTCACAATACAAAACTTGTATGGTGACACGGTCTCCCCCCTAGGCCAACTAGCCTTCCTATTGCAATACACTTGGACCTACTGCACACCCAAGCAGCTATGTCATGATACAATTTCCCATTGTATCGTGACACAGTTTGGGCAGTAGCCCAAAACAGTTTCTACACCCTTTTCTTTTTTCTTTTTTTTTTTTTTTTTTCCGTTTTTCACAAAAAAAAATTTTCATTTCTTTCCAGCTACTGGAAAATACCCAAAAACATATATATACACTTTTTTTTTTCATTTTCTAGAAAACCCAAATAAATTTATAAAAATTATTTTCTTTATCTTTTCTTCAGTTTTACCCACTGTAAAAAAATAAATAATAAATAATTTCCTCTCATTTTTTTTTTCATTTAATTCTGGACTATTTTGTCCAAAAATTTTCGAACACGTAAGGTTTTAATTTCCCGACCGTAGTGTTCACATTTTTCCTATGCTATCCACCAAGCATATAAGCACTCAATTCATAACAATGAACATGCTATACACAACATTCATCAAACAATCACATGATCACACATAAACACATGCATGCAGTGTTCTAATCCTGTCCCGTGATTGTCTAGGTAATCTCATACCTAACCCTACATCGAGCCACACCAAGTGGTGATGTCCTTACACCTCACGAACATGGCCTAAGCCCAAGTCCCTCAAGCCCTAGGTATTCGTATACCTAAGCTCTGATACCAAGCTGTGACGCCCCAAAACCCGGGGGTGCGTTGACAACCCGTGAACCCGCGGAAATACTCGTGAAGGTCGGGTAACCCTACACTACTCACGAAAATCGAGCAGAGTCTCCCTTGTACGGGGAGCTCTACCCAAAATACATAACCTGTCCCAACCATACACAACGACCTACACAGGGTCCAAGCGCGAGTAAAATAACGGCCACTTGGGCCCCTGCATCAATACTCACAAAATATATACCAAATGTATATCTCACATGGTTCAAGAGTTAACACAATACTCTCCATACAAACATATATTAAAATCTAAAATTCTAATACATGTCATACATAATAACTATCAAAGCCACAACCCGGCTTTCTTCTAAATCAGCCTCTAAGATGAGCCGTCTCCTCGAACGCTCCTTGTACCTGAAATAATATTCCCTCGACAGGGTGAGCTATCGCCCAGTAGTGGAGTCACCCTAAATCGGTTACTCCCCACCTAAGTGCATATGCAATGATCCAATGTAAACACACATTCAAGTAAATTCGTGATCCTACTTGAATGTCTAAATGACCAACCCTATGTCCCGAGTCCTCACTGACTCCCTCACACTTGCCTAAGCCATGTATGAGAAAAATATCATTTTCAAAACAAAACTTGTTGTTCTTGAAAATACACTACCGAGCTTCGGTAAAAATATGGGACTACCCTCTGAGGCGAATGTGTTGGAGAACCTTCCAAAACAATACATGGGCTCCTCCGACGTGTAATTGTAGGACCATCTCCCAACACCATTCTCCGAAAAATCATCCTGTGAAATTCCTTTCGCAACCATTTTCGTTTTTCAGAAAATTCATGTCATGCACACACACCTAATTTCTAGGTTACCCCGGTGCATATGAAATGCATTATGCCATTTCAACACAATTTATATAACGCATGCAAATATATCATCATGCATATATTTACATAATTTAAATCACAACAACATGTTATATAAATTCTCAATACATTACACCAAAAATTAGCTCACATGAGCTAATTAACAAACACGAGCAATTCGATTTGAATTACTCAACCAAACACATTTTCTCATAAAATATTTTGTGAACACTATTCATGTGAACAGTAAAACCCTCGGGTTACTGTTCACGACCAATCATCCAACATCGGTTCTACCTTGTGAACCCGAAATCCATGGCCAATTCCGGCCTCATGCACATCAAAACATGATTTAATGCATAAATCACAACACAAACAGCCCAAACAGTCCATACACTGTCACGGACTGCCCATACGAGCTCCAAAAATTTCCAACAATTCGGTCCCAAGTTTTGGGACCGATCAAACGGCCGTTAAAGGCCTCAGACCAACTCAACCATCCATAAAGCACTTAAACAAAGTGTAACTTCAAGTAGGATAAAACCCCTACCTCACGGAGTTTGTCGAAACTCCTTAAAACTGGTACCCACGCGAAGCCCTCGCTGCGTAGAACCACTTTCCTTCTTGGCCTCGCTGGTACCCGATACTCAATGCCTCGAAAAACGTGCAAATTTCGACTGTCTCGAAATTCGACGTGGTAGCTAGATTTCGCGAGACGATTCCAACGGTGAAATCCGTTTCGTCATCCGATATCTAGAAAAATTTCGGATTTTTACCGAAATTACGATTTTGCCCTTTTCTGGAAATTAGAATTTGGAAATTGTATGTTAATTGATATAATTGTCCAAATGATGCATGGGTGATATACATGAGTAGAGTTGTTCATATAGCATCCATCATATATGTGACATGATATATAAATAGGCAATGGCATATTGCTTTGCATTTGTGCATTGGGACATTGCATGAAATGGGTGTGTGCGCATGGTTTTAAATCATTTATCATTCTTGGTAAATAACTCCAACCCTACCTTCTATTTTATGTTCTTTCCTTTCAATTGTCACAACATAAATAAGAAACTTCCTGATCAAGAATCCTCATCAGAATAGAATCCTAGAAAGTTTCTAATTCTAGTTTGATAGCTTAGAAGTTCTGATCTTCTAAGATTTGATCTTTATCCTCTTGCCAAATAGATCATAGGCCCATCACGATCGGTTACTTGCTTTCCAAGTTCTTTAGCCTTTAAGCTAGTAGACTCACGTGCATCTCACGACTGCTTTGTTTCAAGTTCGGACATCTCATGTCTAGCATGTCCCTGTAGCATAGGATAGAATTTCAAGCTCTCTTAAAGACAAAAACCTGGGATTTACTTCCACCTATTTTGAGACAAACTGTTGTACTGTGAAAGTGGGTCTTCCACACCCAATATACTGGTGATGGCACCCTTGACAAATACAAAGCCAGATTAGTTGCCAAAGGTTTTCAACAAACCCCTGGCATTGATTTTTTTGATACTTTTAGTCCAGTGGTTAAATCAACTACTATCAGAATTATTTTCTCCTTGGCTGTTACTCATGGATGGGAGATTCAACAAGTTGATGATAATAATGCTTTCCTGAACGGAGAGCATGATGAGACTGTTTTAATGGCTCAACCAGCTGGTTTTGAAGATCCCCTTCGGCCCCATTTTGTTTGTAAACTCAACAAGGCTTTATATGGCCTCAAGCAAGCTCCTAGAGTTTGGTTTGATTGTCTTAATCTCACTCTTAAGCATTATTAGAGTTTTCAGTCCTCTATTTCTGGTTCCTCACTATTTTTTGCCTGTATTCATGGCTGCATGCTCTTTGTCCTTGTGTATGGGGACGATATCATGATCACAGGGGAGGATTCTACTGCTATTCATACTCATTCAAGTCCTGAATAAGTCCTTTGCCCTCAAAACTCTTGGGGATGTTCATTGCTTTCTGGGATTTGAGGTACTACGGACTAATTCTGCTCTTCATCTCAAGCAAACTAAATATGCTACTGATCTACTTACCCAAACAAATATGCTCAGCTCTAAAGCCTGTTCTACTCCTATGAGTTTAGTTAATAAACTTTTCCAGGATGATAGCTCACCTTTCTCTCAACCTTCTTTATATCGAAGTACTATTGGTCTCTTTCTAAATCATACCAGGCCTGATATTTCCTTTGCTGTGAACAAACTTAGCCAATTTTTGCATGCCCCTACTACAACACACTGGGTAGCCTGCAAAGGAATTATTCATTATAAAAAAGGGACTCTTGATTAAGGCATTTCTATTTGTCAGCCTCGGTCTTTAGTTTGGATTGCTTTTCTAATGCTGATTGGGCAACAAATCTTGATGATCGAAAATCAATGAGTGCACTTTGCGTCTTCTTAGGACCAAATCTCATTACCTGGAGTTCAAAGAAGCAAAATGTAGTGGCTCGCTAAAGTATAGAGTCTGAATATAGAGCCCTTGCTGCAACTGCTGCTGAACTTGTTTGGGTGCAGAATCTACTTATAGAGCTTGGAATTTCCCTTCCAGCCACACCTCCAGTGTTGTGGTGTGATAATGTTGGAGCCGAAGCACTTGCTACAAATCCAGTACATCATCCCAGAAAGAAGCATATTGAGTTAGATATTCATTTTGTCAGAAATCTGGTAAACTGAACTCAAATTGGAGGTCCCGTATATCTCTTATGATCATCAACCAGCTGATTTGTTTACTAAGCCACTTCCCTTTGAATGATTTTCCTATTTATGTCACAAGTTTTCTCTAGGATCACCCTCAATCAGCTTGAGGGGGTATATTAACGAATGTGATGCTGATAAAGATTCTGATAGACCTATACCTAAGCATCACATGACTGTATCTTCTCCAAAACTAACTAAGGAAGATCATACACCTGAGAAGCATGTTATACACTCCCTGCTAACTAACACTGTTGCGTGAAGACTTACAAAACAAGTTGCCTTCTTCTCTTATAGAATGATCTACTGCTTGTATATATATGAAGTTCCTTTCCTCTTCTGTAATTTCTGAACTCTCTGTAACTATATTTCTTTACAGCAATAAAATAGTCTTTCAGTTTCTGTATGTTCTTATCACACTCAAACTTAGGGAATACGTAAATATTAAATGGCCTAATATACAGACTCATAGGCTGGACAACTTAGCCCAATTACAATCTTCATCATCCCTTTTGATTTTGCATTCATGCATGCATGGGCTAGGAAACTTCACTCAAGTACATCAAATAACTTAATTAGTGACACCTGATTTACTTATGTGTATAAATTCCTTTACGTTCAATCAAGTAAACTGCATCAATCAAACTTGTTAATCAATCAGTTTAAAACTTCCATTACGGTATATATCAAGCACTGATCTTAGTTTACACTTTACATGGCATCTAATCCAACCAGTTGAATCGGTTGACGTTCTTTCTGAACTTATAACTAGTCCATGAAATGGTCAGAGAAAAGACATGTATGCTAATCATAAGGATCAGGATCTATATCGGTCATACAATTACATCATGATTTCATGAAGAGCTTTGATCCATGCACAAATATAATTACATCCTTAAGAGCCATGGCACCATCCAGCATGCATGTACTCGTAAAAGGCTAGCCGGAAGCGCATTGAGTATGCAAAAATGGTATATGGAAGTGTTGTCGTGCCCAAACAAAAAGAATATATACAAGCCTAAATGGTAAATGTTGTCGCGCCACTGACATTTTTCCTTTTTCTCCATAGATGTGTTTCTCATACTAGAACGTCTTTCTAGTATATATATTATATATACAAGCACGCAAATACTCAATTAATTTGGCAATTTGGGAAGGGCTTCTTGTCTTTGGTCGTGACAGTGCATAAAAAGGCTGATGCATGTGAGCACGTAGAGTCATCAGTCATATTCAAACATTTGATTGTTAAGGAATATGTCACGCAAAAGCTGTGAGCGTTACGACGAAACCTGCCAACATTCAATAAAAATCCGTTCCCACCTTATAAATCTATTCTTTGATCCAAATTAGTGCCCCACAAAAGAAGTAAACATTAGAAAAAAGCAAGTAATCCACCAGTCGTCTGTCAGAAAAGTGGTATGCAAATAGTTTGCTTGAGACTGATTCTAACTTAATTTGGAAAATATTTGTTAGGAAATGGGTTTTGGGGGCCCTCATGCAGCTGCTTTATTTGATTGGGAAGCTTCATGCAAAAGTATGACGTTACTGCTAAATTAAAGTCACGCTTTTAAATATTTTGACAGATATAATTGTGTGTTCCAGGTCACAGTCCTTGATGTTCGGACTGTGATCTAGTTCAGACTTTAGTACAGTATGTCCAAACTCCTCCTATAAGACTTAGTGTGTGCAAAGCAGATGTAATATATTTGCAATAAAGTAAAAGCACACATAATCTTTTACTTGGTTTGGCAACTAGTCTACGTCCACGAGGCTATGCCCAGTTACAAGGATTTCCACTGATCTGATTCAAGGTTTATCATTACTCTTATGTAGTACAAGACTCCCTCTCTACCCATGACCCTTCTTGAAACCTAGTGGGATTTAGAAGGAACTTCCTCCATTCCCCTCTCTAAAGCATCTTACACCCATACCTATATTACATCAATATAAGATGAATAAAATAAAGAGCATCATCTTGCACCAAAGGTGAAAGGCTTTTAAGGTGAAATACCTCAATGTAGTATCTACACTCCATACTCACTCAGCATGTTTGGACTTCACTTGTTCTTCTTCAAGCTCTACTTCTGAAAATCTGTGTTGAGAACTTCTAATGCCCTGAATTTATAGCCTTGCTAATTAGTCTTAGAAGTCTAGATATGGTTGGATCATTTTCCTAATATGACTCCAACCCCACCTTCTATTTTATGTTTTTTTCCTTTCAGCTGTCACAATGGAAATAGGAAACTTGTTGATCAAGATTCCTCATCAAAATAGATCCTAGAAAGTTTCTAATCCTGGTTTGAAAGCTTAGATGTCTAGATCTTCTGAGATTTGATTGTTATCCTCTTGCCAAATAGATCTTAGCCCCATCAGTTACTTTCTCCCCAAGTTCCTTGGCCTCCAAGTCAGCAGACTCATGTGTGCCCCACGGCTGCCCTATTTCCAGTTAGGACATCTCATGTCTAACACATCCCTACAACATAGGATAGCCTTAGTCCGAACTACATCCTGGTCCTATTAAGGACTTCACTTCTATTTCATCAAATCTTCATTAATTTCGATCTTTGAAGTAGCTACCTTCTTGTAGAACCCTTGATACGAAGATATGGAAAATTATATAAAACCTAACATTCTCCCCCTTTGTCTATATCTTCAGCAAAAATACCCCTTAAAGAATGAAGACACACACTCTTGCTCCCCTTATTTTCTCCCCATTTTTTTTTTTTTTTTTTGTGGAAGGAAGGATAAATGCCTTAAAGGTCCGGACCTCCAACGGGGCTTATCGTAGACTGGTGGGGACCCCATCTAGTCCACAATGCATACCCCCCATGGATGACTGTAGTGATTCATACCTTGAAGCATCCAACCCTTTGGTGAAAATGTCAGCTAGTTGATCTTTACTGGATATGTGCCTAAGATAAATGATGTTGTCCTCAACCATGTTCCGAATGTAGTGGTGCCCTATGTCATTCTGCTTGGTTCTCGAATGTCGAACTGGATTTTTCGAGATATTGATAGCACTAAGGTTGTCACAGTATAGTGTTAGGACTTCTCCAAAGTCTCCATAGTCTTTAAGAATAGTTTTCATCCAAATGAGTTGTGTGCATCCACTACCAATTGCTATGTTTTCGACCTTAGCTGTGGAAAGTGATATGCAGTTTTTTTTTTTCTTGTTGAATTAAGACACAAGGCTGTTTCCAAGGAAGAAACACCCACAAGAAGTACTCTTTTTGTCATCTGAGCTTCCAGCCCTATCAACGTCACATTATCATACTAGGCTAGATGTGGTGTCTCGGGTGTACCAGATACCATAGTTCGCTATTTCACTTACACATTTGATAATCTTCTTGACTGCTAGAAGATGACCATCCTTAGGGCTTGCTTGGTCTCTCTCACAAACTCCCATGCTATAACATACGTTTGGACGGCTTGCATTCAAGTACAACAAGCTTCCAATCATGCTTTTATAGAGAGTCAGAACAACACTATTCCTTACTTCATCTTTAGTAATCTTGTCATGGGTCCCTATTGAGGTCCTTCGATGTTTTGTTATACCAAGTCCGAACTCACTGACTAGGTTCTTATCATGTTTTTCCTATGAGATAAAAATCCATGAGTTGATTTTTCGTACCGGAAGACTTAGAAAGTATGTAAGTTCTCCGACCAAGCTCATTTCAAATTTTGTGCTCATGTGTCTTACAAACTTTTCCACCAGGTGTTGGGATGTGGACCCAAAGACTATGTCACCCACAAATATTTGAAGAGAAATTACTTGCTTTTGACTTTTCCAAGTGAAGAGAGTACGATCTGCTCCCCCTCGCGTGTAACCACCTTTTAGGAGGTATTCCGTGAGTCTCTCATACAAAGCACCTGGAGCTTGTTTTATCCCATAGAGATTATTTTTTAGTTTGTAAACATGATTAGAGTGAAGAAGATCTTCAAACCCTTTAGGTTAAGCTACAAACACTTCTTCATGTAGATACCCATTTAAAAAAGCCCTTTTGACACCAATTTGATAAATTTTGAACTTGAGTGTGTAAGCAAATGCCAATAGCAGACGAATTGACTCAAGCGAGCTACTAGTGCAAATGTCCCATCAAAATCTACTCCTTCACTTGAGTGTATCCTTGAGCAACCAGACAAGCTTTTTTTCTAGTGATGTTTCCCTCTTCATCTGTCTTGTTCTTGAAGATCCACTTGGTCCCAATTATATTTTCATATTAGGGGTTTGGAACTAAATCCCAAACTTCATTATGTTCGAACTATGATAGTTCTTTCCTAATAGCCTTGATCCAGAACTCATCGTTCAGAGCCTTCTTGTAATTTTTTGGTTAAATTGTGGAGGTGTAGCAGCCAAGGCTAAGGCCTATCATTTCTTTGTGGTTTACCTTAGGAACGCCCCTCGTCCGGACACTCGCTTCTAGATCTACCAAAATATCAATGGTAGGATGGTTTTTATGAATCTTCTTAGAGGGCTCTCGAACCTAGATGTCAAAGTGTTCAGCACTATTGTGGTCATCCTGTTGTTGTAGGGAGTTCTCTGTTGTCCGGACATCAGCTATAACCGGGTGCTCAACGGATGGTGGAGCATCTTTGGGAGTGTTGAGAGTCTTCTCTACTTCAAGAATTGACACCATAGGAGGATCTTCTGGTCTAGATGTTTCACTCGATGGAAGATAATCATCAACTTGCACATTAGTTGATTCTATCACAGCCTTGGTTATTTTATTGTACACCCTATAATCACGGCTATTTGTGTAATACCCTAGAAAGACACCTTCATCTCTCTTAGCATTGAACTTCCTTCTTGGTTCCCTGTCATTCAAGATGTGGCAAGGACTACCAAATTTATAAAGATGTTTCTTATGATGTTTTGAGAGTTCCTAGCCTTAGATAGATTCTATTTGAGATGTAGCATGTTGTATTTACTGCTTCTGCCCAAAATTTAGTTATGACACTCTTGGCTTTTAACATGACTCGGGCCTTTCTTGTAGAGTTCTTTTCTTTCTTTCAACTACTCCATTTTGTTGTGGATTTTTAAGTGCTAAGAACTCATGTTCTACACTATTCTTCTTATAGAAATTTTCAAACAAGGAGTTTTCGAATTCCTTACCATGATAATTCCTTATTCTACTTATCTTTAGGAGTCTGTTGTTGTGCTCCTTGTCAGTCTTTGCCACAATTATTCAAATGCTTCAAATTATTTGGATTTGGTTCTGAGGAAATTTACCCAAGTGAACCTAGAGAAGTCATCTACAAATACATTTACATACCTTTTTCCAGCAATGCTCTTTATTTGCATAGGGTCCATTAGATCCATGTGGACCAATTCCATAACTCTTGTAGTAGAGCCTAGTTGACACTTTGGGTGAGGTGTTCGAACTTGTTTCCCTAGTTGGCATGGTCCACACATTCTTTTAGGTTCTCCTTTGAGATTTGGGACATCCCTGATAGTTTTCAATACAATTGTATTTCTGAGGCTGTTATGGCTTACATGTCCCATTCATTTGTGCCAAAGGTTAGTTTCGTTTTGAACCGTGGCCAAGCATGTGTTCAAACTTGCAAGTAGATAGTAGCTATTTGATGACCTATTTGCTTCCATGATCTACTGCTAATCCTTGTCTAGGACAATACATTTGTCCTTGGTGATTCTCACGAACAAATCTTGGTCACACAATTTACTGATACTTATCAAGTTGGCTTTTTGTCATTGACAAGAGGCACATCTCTTAATTTTGGTAACCTAGGAACATTTAAGGACTTGGTCCCCAAGACTCTTCCTTTTGAACCATCGCCA
Organism: Sapria himalayana; assembly: GCA_029783825.1. Classification (NCBI taxonomy): domain Eukaryota; kingdom Viridiplantae; phylum Streptophyta; class Magnoliopsida; order Malpighiales; family Rafflesiaceae; genus Sapria; species Sapria himalayana. The sequence continues at coordinate 74,204 of JAREIK010001777.1, forward strand.
AAAGCTATTGAGTCTAAACTAAATAGAAGAACGTTGGATAGCAACCACTTGTTTCCATTCATATGTCATGAGCTTCCACTATCAAAGTACCACCTTTGTTCTATTTCAGCCTTGAGAGAGGTAAGAACAACATGGCTCTTAGTTTTTCCTTTTTTTTTTTATCCAGGTGGGCTTTTTAACTGATTTGTTCTCCCTTACTCTCTTCTTCTAGTAAGATTTGTAGTCCCTTTAGTGACGTCTGATGTGACCCATTTTTCGACAGTAATAGCATATGACTTCATTGCCCTTCTTTTATATGAACTTGTCTTTCTTGGTCGAACATGTTTTTCCCATTCTTGGGAGAGTTCAGACTCGTTCTTCTCTTTTTACCGTCTTGGGACGTGAAATCTTCTTTTGAGCTGTTTGTTTCGAGCCTAGAGATCCCCTTTGGTACCCAATGCCTTCCCGAGCCTTGGAGGTAGTTCCTATACATAGAATGTGATCCAGGGACAACATTCTTGAGTTCATCATTCTTGCTATTTTCCTTAGATGTTCTAACTCAGATTGAGCCATGCTGTTCTTAAGGATTTCCCCTTTTAGAGTGGCTACCTCTTTCTCTAAAGCTTTGTTGTCTTAATTGAGTTTATGGATTTATCCTTGAAGATCTTCATTGATTTTTTTCTGTGTTTACCCAACTTTCGTACAATATTGTGTAGGAACGTGCTATTTCTTCATCTGAGATTTCATCATCTTGTTCTTCGAAAAGTGGGTGAGTTGGAGGATTATGTGAAATCTGGTAAAAAACCACGCGTGTTCGGACGTTAGTCATCACATCCTTTGAAAATTCTTGAGGCTTTGTGTCTGATTCAAGAATCGAGGTCACAGTTGTCACAACAATAGGTTGACTGTCTTGTTTCTCATCTTCTTTGTAGTCTTCTGATTCATCATGACTCCAGATAACAAGAAGAAATCGATTTTTTTCATATTGGCACATTCTACTTAGATGTGGCCATAACCTCCACATTCTCTACACTTGATTGACTTGTTCCTGATATTTGATCTTGGAGATCCTTGTGTCATGCTAAACTTAATAAGATTAAATGTGCTAGATGGGCAATTTTTTGAGTTTAAGGGTTACCTTTCGCATGAGCATTCAACCTTTTATGGCTCTTTCAAAATTCTTTGACCACAAGGCCACAGATTCTGAAAGTTCATTCCCTTCATCAACAGGTAGTTCGGACTTAGCCTTTAGTCCCTCAAGTTTCTTTCTATCATAGGACTCTTCCTTCAGTTCTATTTCAAACGTAAGTGGAGATACCATCAGTTCTTCAAGTCTCATCATTTTCAAGTCTTTTTCCTCCCTTATTGCTATTGCCTTGAATGCAACCTAGGTGGCAAGGATCTTAGGGCCTTTTTCACAAGCTTCTCTTTTAGAATCTTTTCCCTAAGGGAAAACGATTCATTATCTATGTCGCACAATCTTCCATTGAAGCCACTGATAGTCTCCTCCTCACTCATCCGCAAGTTTTCGAATTTTGTTGTAAGCAATTCTAAACTGGATTCACGAATTGCACTGGTTTCTTCAAAATGGACATGAAGAATGTCCCATGATTCCTTGACTACTTCGGTGGTGGAGATCATCTTTAATTGTGAGGGATCAACAATGTTGAAGATGGCATTCAAGGCCTGTGAGTTTTGGGTGGAAAGGGCGTCTTCTTCAGGTGTCCAGTTTACTTCGTCCTTGAAAACAATTTTCCCTTCAACATCAGTTTTAGTAGTCGGCTTCCATCCTTATGTAACTGATCTCCATGCCTTTTCATCAATTGATTTTATGATGACAAGAATCCTCGCTTTCTAGTAACCATAGTTCGTCCTATCAAGAAGAGGAGGACGGCTAGTAGAACCACCTACTTTCAACAAATCCATCTACTACTCTCACACAATTAGTTAGAGTAAACACAGATCTCACTCAATAACTTACAGTGACCCTCTATGATACCAATTGACAGATATAAGTGTGTGTTCCAGGTCACAGTCCTTTATGTTTAGACTATGATCTCATTCGGACTTCAGTGTAGTATGTCTGAACTCTCACTATAGGACTTAGTGTGTGCAAAGAAAAGGTAATATATTTGTAATAAAGTGAAAGCACACATGATCTTTTGTGTGGTTCGGCAACCTACCTACGTCCATGCGTTGTGCCTAGATGCAAGGATTTCCAATGATATGATTCAAGGTTTATAATTAGTCTTATGTGGTATGAGACTTGAAACCTAATAACTCATAGTGGAATGCAGAACAAACTCCCTCCATTCCCCTCTCTAAAGCTTTGCACACCCATATCCACATTACATCAATATAAGATAAAGAAAATAAAGAACATCATCTTTCACCAAAGGTCAAAGGCGTTTAACGTGCAATACCTCAACCAAGTATCTGCACTCCGCACTCACTCTTCAGGTTCAGACTTCGCTTGTTCTTTTTCAAGCTCTGCTCCTGAAAATCCGTGTCGAGAACTTCCAACGCCCTAAATTTATAGCCTTGCTAATTAATCTTGGAAGTCTAGATACGATTGGATCATTTTCCTAATATAACTCCAACCTACCTTCTATTTATGTTATTTCCTTTCAATTGTCACAACAGAAATAAGAAACTTGTTGATCAAGAATCCTCATCATAATAGAATCCTAGAAAGTTTCTAATTCTGGTTTGATAGCTTAGTCATTCGAATCTTCTAAGATTTGATCGTTATCCTCTTGCCAAATAGATCATAGGCCCATCGCAATCGGTTACTTGCTCCCCAATTTCCTTAGCCTTCAAGTTAGTAGACTCACGTCCGTCTCACGGCTGCTTTCTTTCTAGTTCAGACATCTCATGTCTGGCATGTCCCTATAGCACATAATAGCCTTAGTTCGAACTACTTTCTGGTCCTACCAGGGATTTCACTTCTATTTCATCAAATCTTTATTAAGCTCGATCTTTGAAATAGCTACCTTCTTGTAGAACCCTTGAGACGAAGACATGGACAATTATTTCAAACCCAACATATTTCATTATGATTCAATTAATTTTGAAGAAGCAATTAACAATTCACAGGCATAAAGTAGGAATTAGATTTTTATTGAATTAATTTTTTTCTTTTGCAAAAATGATAATATTATTGTATTTAATAGCATAATAAGAACAATTATTTTTGTTTCTACTTTTTATATTGTTGAATGCAAGAATCAAATGGTATACTCACCTAATTTTCAAAACAAAAAAAGATAAAAACCGAGACAACATTTTACTTTCTTTTTATTTAATGGGCTTGGCCAATAGATTATTTTGACATTTTTTCATTTGGCATTACAACCTTATAGTAATATGTTCATATATTGTTTCGAACTTGCTTCTTCTTTGTGTCTCGTCAAACCCTTAACCACTGAGTCAGACCTTATTGGGAATGCTTACACACAATTAATGACATAATGAAGACTTTATCATTGCGTGTAATTCAAACCTAGTATCTTTATGACCCTCTCGATTTCAAAGTCTATGCCATTGAAGAACTAAAAAACCCTTTCAAACGAATGAAACAATGAAAAAGAAAAGTTATATCCATGCATATAAATGGCAATTGATTTGATCTCTGAACATATCATATCCATTCCATCTCCTAGTGTCTTAGCTTAAACCCTACCATGATCATGAGGTTCCTCACAATTGTTTTAGCAGTCACTGCGATTGTTTTTCTTCTGAGTGTTCAACCAAACAATGCCACTAGGGTCCCTAAGGGAGAGAAAAATGAGTGGATGACGAAAGGAATTAATATTGTCTTGCAGTCTCTGAAGGGGGGTCCTGTATCTCCTTCTGCCCCAAGTTCATGCACCCGAATTCCCCGCAAAGGCCCGCCTTGCATCGCCGGCCAGAACTTTGCAAGCCATGCCATGCCTCCTCCTCGGCCAAGCCCACCTGCTGCCGCTGCCGTTGTCGTGGCTACTGAGAACAAATGAAACCTCACCATGGTCATCACCAGATTTCCAAAGTTCTTAATAGTTATTTGCACCAAGTATAACTATCTTATGTGTCATAAAATAATGTAATTTTCAGTTCATTTTGCTTTGTAATTTTCATCTTTCCTGTAATGTTTGTGTATGTTCTGTACACAAATATATTGAGTAAGAAATAAAGAACATGCATCAATTAATTGTGTGCAAGTATGTAGTGCATTATTTTCAGTGTTTATGTTCTGGGGTAACCTTTTGGATTTTGAATAATTCATGCTAAAAAAATAAAAGATGAGAGTTTGAATCTTGAACATATTTTTCTTTGGTTGTGTTGATTATTGATCTTTATATGTAAAACCCAATTGTGTAGTCACTTAACATCGAAACAGTTAGTTACTTTTACACGGAAATTAAAGTGCTTACAATTTGCCATATGAACCTCTAAGGATTAATTATGTCCATGCATGCCAGTTGTCGAAGATACTTTGAATAATTTTGATGAACTTTAGTGGTTTTGACAATCAAAAATTTAAATAGTTTAACTTTATATTAAATAGTTTTTATATTTTGAGATATCATTTTGCATATATTTTAAATTTCTCCTTGAGGGGTGATGTTAAATAATTTGATTGCTTCCATATATCTCTCTGGGACAGAGAGGTGGGTCTATTTATTTATGGCATTGGGTTAGTGTTAAAAAAAACTTGAGATAAATCATCAAGATACTGCTGTGTGCTTTATTACGCATCTGGCTATGAACTGATCTACCAGTCTAATATTGGTTTTACAAGTGACTATGGAATGGTAACATTTTCGATTTAATGTCCGATTTGGATCTTGAAACATTAAATTTATCATGCAGTTTTGAAAAGGAGAAAAATTATATATGCAGTTTTCTTGCTTTTTCTCGGAGATTTGAAAAGAAGAAAACAAGATTATAATAAACAAGCTTTAAGGTGCCGTGAAAACGGTATGTACATGCTATACACCTCAGATGATGATGCCCCATATTTGAAAGTTAGGTCTTGATAATGCAAAAGTTGGTGCATGTGAGTGGAATCATCTTCAAAGATTTGATCAATTCTTTATTAGGAGTATATGTTACGAGAAAAAAAGCAGCTTAACATCTAGAACCGTGACCAAATTACCCCAATTCAAGGAAGCACGTCCTAGTAAAAACTTTATTATTATTTGTTCTATATAAGAAAAAATTATGGTATAATAACACACTACTGTGACCACTACAATTGTTACATTCCAAAGATGTGTTCCATGCTGAATTATTTTGTAAGATCAAGAGCATTTATTAAGCCCAAAACAATTGATTAACAATCAAACGACCCAATAAACGCATTACAAAATACAAACTTTATTGAATAAAGAAGCATATCAATTATAGTGTGTAGAAAAACATACCTGGAACAGATCCGAAATTATTGATTGCCATTTATCTCCAAAGAAATCTGGAGGGGGCAAGATCAAAGAGAAAGATGGCTAGGGTTGAAGAAGAATATTTCCTTCTCCCCAAAGAGTGTTCTACCAAACCCTTGTTAAATTTTAGGGCTCTATGTACTTATATATATAGAGCACAAGGGAACAATTAGGCTTTGGTCCAATGGTCTTACCAAAGCAAGGGAGAAGATAGAACCATGAGCTCCTACCTAGTTAATATTAAATCATCCCATAAATGAGCCATAATTAACATATACAATTATACAATTAAAATTGTAATATGATTTTGCTTAGTCCATAATTGATAAATTAATCTAAGATTCTCCCACTTGGACGACATAATCATAACTCAAATGCTTTCTCAATAGATTTACATAGTCATAACCAATCATATACAATTAACATACCGATAGGATATATAAATTATACATAATCAGGTGCTACTAATCGAAATCATAAATGCTTCCACAAGAGACTTACATAGTCATATCCAATCATATACAATTAATACACCTAGAGGATGCATAAATCGTACATAACCAAGCGCTACTAATCTAGAAGCAGTACAATGACAAAAGTATTGATTCAATAGAAATAAAAAACATAATTATGCCATTCATCTGGTCAAAATGACACAAAATCATAAGATAATGACAAACGTCAAAATGTGCATGTAATAACGAAAAAACATGAGCTTTCCTTACAAAATACATGAAAAGACAAAACTCCCACTAAAACAAAGAGTCTAGGCTCTTAACAATCTCATGCGGGTGACGTGTTCTTGAAACACACAAATTAGTAAGCCTTTGGTTAGTGGGTTTTCCAACATGCTAGTCGTAGGCGTGTGCTCAACTGAAACGATGAACTCTGCAACTTTCTTTTTAACAAAAAATAACTTCACATCAATGTGCTTAGAGCAAGAAGTGCTCGTAGTGTTCCTAGAGAAAGATACAGCTATGGAATTATCACAAAACAATTTCAACGGTCTAGAAATGGAGTGAACAACCTCCAAAGGTGAAATGAAGTTCCGCAACCATATTGCATGACAAGTAGCCTCATAACATGCCACATACTCTGCCTCCATAGAAGAAGAAGTTGTAAGTGTTTGCTTGACACTTTTCCACAAAACAGCTCCTTTAGCCATCATAAAGATATAACAAGAAGTGGACTTTTTATCATCTACGCAGCCTCCATAATTGGAATCACTAAAACCATCCACCTCAAGAGTGTCGGTACGCCGATATGTCAACATGAGATCCTTGATACCCTGAAGATACCTCAAAACATTCTTAATCGCTTTCCAATAGCTTTGACCAGGATTACTCAAGTACCTACCCAATAGGCCGACAACAAAAGCAATATTAGGGTGTGTGTATACATGAGCATACATCAGGCTGCCCACAACTGAAGAATAAGGGACTGCTTTCCCAAAATCCTTAATTTCTCGAAATTTCCTCCCTTGGATCTTCATTGAAACCCCTCCTTTTTGGCACTCACAGCGTAACCCTCGTCGAGTAGATGAACTTTCACTCTTGGCTCAAAGAATTTCGATTGACAGAACTCCGTGGATCAGTTGAAAGAAGTTCTTGGAAGTTTTTTCCTCTCCTTTTCTCTTTCACGATTTTTTTTCTCCAACAGGAAAAGCAATGGGATCCTTTCCTTTTCTCCCCCAAGCCCCTCACTTAAGGTTTAAGTGGGTGGCTCACGTCGCGCCACGTGTCCACGACTTGTCCTGGTCCGTTTCTATCCCGAAACTATTTATTTCGTTTCGATTTAAGTTCAATTTATTTTAAATGAACTTTACTAATTTATTTTCCATTTTCGAGATTTTTCTTAAAATCCTGTTTTTGGGGTTAGCCAGACCGGGAAGCCCTGAAAATCATGAAAATACGATTGTATCGGAATTCAACGAAATTCGTCTAGGTAACTAGATTTCGCGAGATGAATCCAACAGTGACGTCCGTTTCATCATCCGAGATGTAGAAAATTTCAAGGCCTGCATCATGTATTGTAGCGGCAATTTACCGTTTTGCCATTTTTCGGAAAAATTCAAATTTACCCGGGTTTTGCAATAGCTCATATGGAGTCTTAGAAACAAATTCACTAGGAACTTGATTCAAAATATATGCTGTAGTTTTCAAGGCTTCACCCCACAAGAACTCAGGTAGTGAGGAACTAACAAGCATACATCGCACCATATCAAGAAGTGTGTGATTTCTCTTCTCCGCAATCCCATTTTGTTGAGGAGTACCAGGACATTGTATACTGAGCATTAATGCCACATTCTTGAAGGTACCTCGAAAATGGTCCAAGGTTGCTGTCCCGTCTCATCATATCTACCATAATACTCACCACATCTGTCATAATGAACCACTTTGATTCTCTTCCCTTATTGGAACTCAACTTTAGGTTTGAAAGCTTTGAAAACCTCCAAAGATTCAAACTTCTCATGAATGAGCTTGACAAAACCATAACGGGAATAATCATCAATGAACGTGATGAAATATTTGTAGCCACCCATAGTAAGAGGAGTGAATGACCCACAAATATATGTATGAATAACCCCCAAGCAACTCAGTAGATCTATCAATCTTGGCATTCCTAACCTTGGCGGTCAGTTTACCTTTGATGCAGTCTACACTTGCATCAAAATATGAGAAATCAAGATTTGGAAGAATCTCATCTTTAATTATTCTTTCCATTCTATGTCTAGAAATATGGCCTAAACGCTTGTGCCAAAGAATAGAAGGCTTTTCATTCAATCTCAAATGTTTTGAGCTACTAGCAGTATTAATAGTAAGGGTAACAGAAACATAAGGCAAAGCAGACAAATCTAATCTGTAAAGACTCCCACAAAGTACTCAAATGCCAATCGATAGTGAATCTCGGTACAGTTTAACTTTTCCAGTTCCAAAAAGAAAACTATATCCAAGTCTATCCAAAATAGGTACTGATATCAAAATTTTCCTAATCGAGGGTATGTACGCCACATCCTGCAATTCCAAAAAATTTCCTGTATTGAGCTAGTAATTTAACAACTCCCAGAAAATCAACTTGGACATTTGTACTGTCTCCCATGCACACATACTGCTCCAAACTAGTTGGACTTCTTCTGCTTATAATCGCTTGCATAGAATTGCAAGTGTGAATGGTAGCACCACTATCTAACCACCAAGTATCAGACGACACATGAATGATATTAGATTCAAAACAAACATTCACCCAATGATTATCAAATAGCTCATTTTTCCCATTCTTGTAATTAGTCCCATTGAGTTTGGTGATGGCAGAGAATTGAGGAAAGCTCAAAGCTGAAGAATAAACAAGAGAGCAATGTCAAAAATACATGTAAAACAAGGACATGCAAATTGCTCCATTCTTCGGCTTACCAAATGACCCACAAAAGTGGTCACCAAATGCTAGAGTCTATAAAATACAAAAAGACTCATACATAGGTAAGAGCAATTCACCAACCGTCACAACCAAATACGTCAATTTCCCACCGATAGGGTAGTAAAATTACGTGGTTCATGACACTTAATGAAATCTCTTCACCAAACTAAGCATCTTACCAAATAATCAAATCATCGATAGGACAACTTCACTATCCGTATGGATCTTAGCAAAATTGATGTGCAAGACGGGAGAAATAACAGTTGCAACATCAATTTCAAGAATATCCACATTCTCAGACTCACGATAGGCAAGTTCATAAGCATTCAATATTTCTCAATTTTTACCCAAGTGCAATAATATCAATAATAATCTTATTCACAATATGATGCTATAAGTAATCACAAATAGTACAAACATAAATTGCTAAAGCAATATTGTGAAAAAGGAAACAGTAAAAATATTACAAAGTTGGGTAAAATTCAATTTTATCCTAAGATCAAATTTGATGTTTAATGGGGTAAAATACCCCATGAAATAACCCATAAAAAAATGAAATTAATAACAAACCAGAATAATTTCACTTGTTATTTGCTTATCCGATAATTGTCCAAAACCAAATAAAACCATCGTTTCATGTCCTAGCAATTAATGGAGCAAATGAATAAATTATTAAAAAATAAATCTTTTCTAATTTGGTTTTCCCAGGAAACCCATAAAAGAAAATACATATTTCTTTCCATGAAAATGAAATAAACAAATAATAAAAAGAAGATTTTTAAAAATTAAAACTCGTCAATTTGTTGCTGTTACTGTTACTGTTACTATTTGTCAAATGAAATAAATAATAAAAAGAAAAAAAATACATGATTGAAATGTAATGATCATGTACTTTATTATTGTGAATAACAATTCACGTTAATCAAGGAACATAATTTGCATGATTAAAAAACTGACAACCTTTCCTTTTTTATTTATTTATATATTTAATTAAAAACAATATATAAATGTAGTGGGCGCATTTGACTCCCAAACCTAGGATGGGCTGACTGGGCCTTACTGACTTCCATAGGCTGGTAAGGGTTGGTCTAGTGCAGCTTAGTGGGAAAAGGGTATATAAATGGAAGTTTTATCCTTCTCCCGGTAAAGGAACCCGAGACCTTGAATCCAAAAACTATCATATTATATTTCGTAAATCTTTTTAGAGGAAAAAAGAGAAGAAAGAAGAAATATTTGTACTCCTTAAAATAAAAAGTACTCAAGAAAAGTGCTTATCCATTCAAGCATTTGAAATGGGTCTGAATCCATTTCATGGTGTTCTATACGTTCACACCATGCTTTTTTCTTTTTTTTGCTTATTTATATGGATTAAAGTTTTCCAAACAGAGAAAGTTTTATTGTTGATCTAGTAGTCAAACCATGTTCATGGAAGCTAGCTGCCCAATGTAACTAAGACTGCGTTGTTCTTCTTAGAGCAAACCTAGGCAATCGCAAAAACGAGAGAATTAATACACATTGCAATTAATCAATGATTAATAACAAGAGAAAGAATAATAGAGGAAAAGAAAAGGCAATATATGATTTTATTAAAATAACCATGTTTGTTACAATTTTTGGGTATTACATATTCAAAAGATCAACCAACGAAAAAAAAACGTGTTCATGACTTAAGTTAACTTGATTTTTTTATTTTTGTAGTAGGAATTGTTTTTTTTTGTTTGAAAAGAAAATAATTTTATTGATTCAAACTAGCAATATATTCTATAGAAACATATAATCAAATTTGTTTAAAATTCTAAAGGATGACCCAATATCCAAGTTAATAGCACAATGAATCGGCTTAAAGCCTACACATTTAATAATTCTATGATGACTAGAATACATATGATTCAAGTTTTGCAGCATACTGACGACCATGATTTGACTTGATGTTTTGATTGAATTTGTTTTACCGTTTGAATAACTTATACACCAGAAAGCGTCGCAACAAGACGACGAAAACCAAACCGCCGTACTAAGAGGACACAAATCACACGTCGAACAAGACGACGACAAAAATACGCCGCACAAGACGACGATAAAAATACGAAAAAATAAAGTAAAATCTAGATTTTTGTAGAAGAACCACTTTATTGAAAAAGAAAAATTGTAGAAAAGCGATGTAGAGGAGTGATTTCAGGCTAAGAATGGTAAAAAAAATCACCCCTCTTTGCTTAAAAAAAGGGGCTAGAAAGAATAAAATGAGAAAAAGAAAGAGGCGGTTAGGGTTTTATTGTAGCACGAATTGTTTAAAATCCACATCAAGAGTGAAAATAATGTACAAGATATTAATTGTTGCATGTTATTTATTTTTTATTCATTACATATGTTTTTCTTTTAATTTTTTTTAGGAAATAAGGAGACTTCTGTCAGTTGTAGCTTCATATAAGAGCAATGAATATTGAAATATTTAAAAGCATGAATTTAGTAATTTAGCAGTAACAGATCACACATTTGCATGATGTTGCCCCATCGATTAATAAAGCAGCTGCATGAAGGCCACCAAAATCCATCTCCTAACAAATATTTTCCAAGTTGAGTTAGGATTGGTCTAAATCAAACTATTGTTGCATTTACAAAATTTCACGATTTGTTTACCACTTTTTTGACTAACCATTGGTGGATTTCTTCGTTTCTCGTACTGTTTACTTTCTTTGTGGCCTTGTGGGCCACTAATTTTGATCGTAGAATAGATTTTATTGAATTGGGGCTCGTTTGGCCGTGATGCTCACAGCACCTAACTTACATATTCTTAAAACATGTAATCTTTAGATAGATGAGTTAAAAATATATAAAATTAGTTTATAGGATGCAACCCTAGAGTTATTGGTAGTTTGGCTTGTTTGAAGGGTTTCTTTGGCTGTTAACGTATTAATGGCGCTTTCCTTTGGAGATTGGAAATTGAAGAAACTATGCGTCTGAAAAATTGCTTGAATATTATTAACATTTTTTAACACCAAAAATTATGTGAAAAGGAAAATTATTTTAATGTTAATGGTTTACCATCATTAAACAAGAACCCATTATAGGTCACTCATTGGTGGGCATGTTTAGTTTTCTCCCTATCAAATTATTAGGCGTATATACTAGTTAGAACAAGTCACTACGTTAAAAAGAAAAAAAAAACTGAGAAATATCTACAAACCACTTTAGCTTTAAATATAAGAGTGTTTTGGGTTTTTATTTTTTTATTTTTTATTTTTATTTATTTATTTTTGTTGTAGTTGAACTTCTTTGAAGGGGCATTAGTTTTGAAAATGAATGAAGTGTATCTGCATTTGAGTGGTAGCTTAACGCCGTGTTTTGTTACTTGGAAAATTTTGAGAAAAAATATGGAGGAAAGAAATAAAAAGAAAATGTAAGAAAAAAAAGATATAGATAGTTGATAGGTGTTGGAAGTTCCACATCGATTAGACACGATCTGATTGAAATGAGTATATATATGAAGAAACCTTCATCCCTTTATAAGGTCTTTTAGTGGGAGATGAAAGGGGTTCTAAAATATCAACATAGTATCAGAGTCGGCCAAGTGTCTGGATCACAATGGAGGAGGCTCCACACTTATCATAATCTGCAAGGACTGGAAAAAAAAAAAATCCAACATCTGTGTGAGGGGGAGTGTTGGAAGTCCCCCATAAGGTGAATTTAGAACCTATCTAGTAGTGATTTTAGAAAGTGGTTTTAGCTTCAAAATTATTTTTATAAAAATGATAGGTATTATTCGATAAACTTTAGGAAACACTTTATTTTAAAAATCATTTTTAGTATTATAAAAAGATTACTGTTAATATTATAAGATGACTTTGCTATTTTTTTGAAAAGCACTTTATATTGATTCTCTTAATTAAAACACTTTTGGAAAAAAAACACTCATTATTTGGAGCAAATAATATTTAAACTAAAAAAAGTTGTTATGCCTTATTGTAAATTAATAAAAAATGCTACTATGAACATATACATATTAATTAAAACATGCAAATAAGAATTAGTAGCCTCGCCGGGACTCATAAGTTTTTTTTTTCACTATTTTCTAGCATACAAGTGACATAAACTTGGATGCGTGAACAAAATTGTGTGGTAAAAGCACATGGATGAAATTCCAAAACATAGACGATGAAGATGGCAAAATTGTTCTTTTTTATTGCTCTTAAAGCAACAAGGGGCAAGCATATAGAAGTATATGCATCAATCAACTTGTTCTTTTTTATTTCCATATACCACAAAGTACTGTAAAGTTCATCAGGGTACATAATGTGAATGGTGAAAAAAGATCAATGTATGAATCACATACAAGCAATTTGCATTTATTACATTTTCTTGATTTATTCTTATAAATTAAAACAAAAACAAAAACAATATGGCCTTGGGTTTTGCGCCCCAACTATCATCGATTTGAGTCATTTCAGAGTCATTGGAGATTTACCCCCATTGTTACCTTTGGGTTCCATAGGATTAGTCGGCATGCGAACGTGCTCTAGCGGGAAGGAGGCGTAGGGCAAGGTGGGCCAAGTTCGGGGATGTAGGTGCATGAGCTGGATCTTATGAATTCTAGTCATCATAGAATTTTAAAATGTACAGGTTTTATGCCAAGTCATTATATTAGTGTTATTAACCTAGATACTATATCATTCTTTAGTGTTTTTAGCGAATTTAATTTTGTCTCAATCATTAAATTCGTGCTAATTTTCTACTTTCTAGCCAATTTTAGATTCTATAATCATTAAAAATTTAAAAATATGGCCCAAGGGTTGGCTTGGCCAAGCCCAAATGGCTGTGGCTTATTAGGGTCAGGTCAATAGGCCTAGGTTCTATTTGGGCCATCGTTTTTCTAACCCAATCCTTAAAAAATGGAGGCCACAATGGGACCTAATCACCCCCATGTTTTATACCCCCACTAGACTTGAGACTTATAGCAATAGGGATGGCAATGAGAAGAGTTTTTATTGGATTAAGGTATTGTTTAGTCGAGCCCTAATTACATCTAAAAAAATTATAATTATTTTATTTTATATTCTAATATATAATAATAATAATAGTACCTAGTTGAGATGTAGCAGTAGAGATGGTAATGAGACGAGTTTTATTGGATTAAGGTAGTATTTAGCTGACACCCAATTATATTTTAAAAAATAATTTTATAATAATTTTATTTTATATTCTAATATATAATAATAAATAATAATAATAATAATGAAATAATTTATAAAAAATTATAATATTTATTTTTATGAGATATATTAATTTTAATATAAATATAATAAAAAACAAATATAAAAAATAAATAAAACTAAATATAAGATCGATTAAAAGTAAAAGCTATACGGCATGCGATATGGGAATTTTTCAAACTTGCCTCACCGTTTATTTTTTTAAACAGGATTGAGAAATGATTTAAATAAAAAGGTTGAGATTGTGATGGGTTTGCCTGCCCCAAATCAAGCCGGTTGTCATCCCTAGACTAGTGTGTAACTGTACACCCACGCCTTCTTTTGGCTCGTGTGCGGCGCCTAGGAACCTGCTAGGGCCAGCCTTCTCAATGCCTCCACAGTTCTCTCGAACACAAGGCTTACGGGGCACTCTCCCCAACTCGTATTTTATTAGCTACTAAAATACAAGACAATTTCGCAAAGGCTCCCACATCTCGGGGCTCTATGCTTTCCTTTGGATCCAACTCCAGAATATATGAATTAACCAAGTGGGCACGCAGGCCCTTTATATAGGATGCTCAAGGGCAATCCTGATACAATTATGACTAAGAGTCCTACTCTAACTCTAGTCTTCAAATCCAGCAAGCCAGCACAATCCTTCCCGCTCTAGGAGTCCTTGACTGAATGAAACTCCTATACACATCCATGCAATTCCCACCACGAGTAGGAGTCCTCCCCGCCTAGGAGTCTGTCCCGCCTTAAGGAGTCTTCCCGCCTGAGAGACCTTCCCCCGCCTAGGAGTCCAGCCCAGCTTAGGGAGTCTTTCCCGCCTAGGAGTAGGAGTCCTTCCCGCTTGGGAGTCCTACCCTCCTAGGAGTCCTTCCTGCATAGGACTCCTTAGGCTGTAGGAATCCTTGTTGCACTCGGATTAGGAAGCTTGCCGCCCAAGGCTCTCTGCCTATAAATTGCTGACATTCCCCACACTGATTCCGTTTGCCTCAAGTGCCACGCCCCAGGCCCCCTCTAAGTCGTGAGTGTCGTGACAAGCCACTGTGCGCGTCCCAAGCCGGATACTTGCTTCCTTCCGCTCATGTGCGTGCTTGGCTCACGTCTTTGTGCCTCCAGGACACATGTTTTCCCAACCTTGCCTTGCTCGTTTTTCCCTTAGGTGGGCCATGGGGCCAAGGCAGCGCCCTCATGTCGTACGGGACTTGTGTTATCTAGTCGAGGGCTAACAAACCCTCCCCCACTAGAGGTATTCAACGTCCTTGTTGACTTCAACCGCGCATACTCAAGGATCTGATCTTCAAACTGCCATAATGTAGCACCCTTTTCCCAACTTGCCTCACTGACGGCGTCCCCTTCCAATGAATCAAGTATTCGGTCCACTTGTTATTCCAGTTCCCCATCTTCCTATCCTACAGATGCTTGCAATCTCTTTGCTGAACTCGACTCTAACCATAGGCGGGTTCCGCTTTACTTGCACTCTGTCGGGACTAGGATCACTGTGATAAGGCTTCAGGAAGCTTACATGGAATGTCGGGTGAAGCTTCAACCTCTCTGGTAGCTTCAGTTTGTAGGCCACGTTCCCTATACGCTTCACAACTTCAAAGGGTCCATCGTATTTCGGAATCAAACCTCTCTGAAACTGCTTATTCCTGATCTTTTTCAGATCTGAGGAGTTAAACTTCAACAGAACCTCTCCCTTGCTCAAATTCCAGAGGTCTCCTGCCTTGTCCGCATACTTCTTCATGCGTCTACTGCCTTCTCTAGCTGTCTCTGGCTTCATCAAGCAATCCTTGCCGGAGACTTTGCAAACTTGTACGCAGCTGGGCTAACCTACGTCCAGGTTGCCTCAGTAACCAGTACGTCCAGGGGCGTACGTGGCTGGAACCCGATTGCTACCTCAAAAGGCTCATACCTGTGGCTGAACTTCGCTGCAGATTGTAGGACAACTGAGCCGGCTCTAGAAGTTCCAACAATTTTTCTGAGAGGCTGTCACGAAAGTGGCGCAAATACTCTTCCAGCACTTGATTCACTCTCTCTGTCTGACCATCAGTCTGAGGGTGATTCGCAGTCGAGAACTTGCATTCTGTACCCACCATCTTGAACACTCAACCAAAAACCTGCCTGTAAACCGCGTATCTCGATCGCTTACTATGTCTTCAGGCATCCAAAATGTTTCACAACATTGCTGAAGAAGATGCGCGCTGCCTCTT
Organism: Sapria himalayana; assembly: GCA_029783825.1. Taxonomy (NCBI): domain Eukaryota; kingdom Viridiplantae; phylum Streptophyta; class Magnoliopsida; order Malpighiales; family Rafflesiaceae; genus Sapria; species Sapria himalayana. Next base: position 90,422 of record JAREIK010001777.1, read on the forward strand.
CAGCTGGACACTCACTCGGGGCTGGGATGAAGATAGCGTACTTGGAGAACCTGTCTACCACCACCAAAACTGATCCGAAGCCCTCTACTTTCGGAAACCCATTGATGAAGTCCATCGATACACACTGCCATGGCTTCTCCGGAATGGACAGGGGCTGTAACAATCTCGCTTCCTTCTTTCGCTCGGTCTTGTCAACTTGACAAACATGGCATGTCTTGACATATGCTTGCACGTCTTCCTTCATCTTAGGCCAATGAAAGACCGTGCAATAACGCCAAAGTTCTCTCCTCTCCTGGGTGACAAGCCCATCTCGTATCATGTGTCTCCTTCAGCAACTCCTATCTCAGCTTGCTCGAAGGCACATATAGCTTCCCTCCTCTGAAATAAAGCAACTCATTCTCGAGCCAGTATCGCCTCGTGGTGCCATCTCTCACCTGCTCTCCCAGCTTTTGATACGTGAGTCTTGTGCAGCTTCCAGTCTAACTCGCTGTTTGAAATCTGTCACAACTGAGCTCAACGATCCCACATAAACTTGCCCCTTCCTTCCTACTCGAAGCATTCGCCACTTGTGTTGTGTCGACCCGGCTTGTGCACCTACACAAAATCAAAGTCGGCCAAGAACTCTTGCCATCGAGCTTGCTTGGCAGGTAAGCTTCTTCTGAGTTGTGAAGAAGGTGTTGGCAACATTGTCAGTCACTACAATGAATCGAGTTCCCAAAGTAGTGCTTCCAAGTCTCAAGGCAATGGATGACCGCAGTCATCTCTTTCTCATGGGCGCTGTACCTTTCCTCCGCTGCATTCAACTTCCGACTCTCAAAGGCTACTGGATGCCCCTCTTGCACCAGCACTCCACCTAGGGCCCTGTCCGACGCATCCGTGTGCACTTCAAACGGAACTCCATGTCGGGCAGTCTCAAAACCGGCTCTGAGGTGATCGCATCTTTGAGCTTCTGGAAGGCAGCTTGGCACTCTGCATCCTATTCCCACTTCCTCTCTTTTTTCAAAAGGTCCGTGAGAGCACTGGCTATCTTGGAATAGCCTAGTATAATCTCCTGTAGTAGTTTGCTAAGCCACGGAACGATCGAAGTTCTGTCACCTTGGTCGGGGCTGGCCAATCTCGAATTGATGCCACCTTCGCACCATCCATCCTTATCTCGGATTTTGAAATCAGATGACCCAAAAACTTGATCTCGGTCTGAGCAAACTCACACTTCTCTTTCTTGACATATAACTGGTTTCTCGCCTCAGTCAAGCACCATCTCAAGGTGTACCACGTGATCTTGTAGAGTCGGGCTGTAGATCACTATGTCGTCCAAGTATACCACCACGAATGAATCCAGGAAGTCGAATAGGACATCATTCATGAGTTACAAAATGTCGCGGGAGCATTAGTCAAACCAAAAGGCATTAACTAAAAATTCAAAACTTCCCATACCGAGTTACACATGTAGTCTTTGCCTCGTCCCCTTCAGCCACGCGCACTTGCCAATATCCCGATCGCAAGTCTAGCTTGGTGAAGTACTCGGCCTTGCTCAACGATCGAACAGCTCCGCAGCCAAAGGTATCGGATACTTGTTCTTGATCGTGCTTTATTCAGTGCCCGGTAATCCACACACATCCGAAGCGTCCCATCTTGCTTCTTCTGAAACAGCACCGGTGCTCTATACGGCGCTTTGGAGGGCTAGACCAGACCTGCATCCAACAACTCCGTCAACTGCTTCCGCACTCTCTCAACTTTGGTGGAGTCAATCCAATAAGGAGCTTGGGCAGGAGGTCTCGACCCTGGCACGAGCTCTATCTGATGATCCGTCTGCCTTCTCGGTGGCAGCTTCTTTTGGCAACTCGGGAGGCTTAACATCCGTAAATCTCCTCAGTATGGGGGCTATGGCATTTGGGCACTTTGACTTACTTGTCCGGCTTGATCTCGATCATTGCCGCGACATATGTGTGCTCACCCTTCCTAAGGCCTTTCTCGGAGTTGCAGGGCGGACAAAGTCTTATCCCCTGTAGTTCTCTTAGGCGGCTTGCTGATGCCGGCCACAAAGCATGGCGCTTCTCAGCCAGTGATCACAGTCCATTCAAGTGTGGCAACAAGGCTAACCTTGGCTCTTTGGAGAAATCGTTGCCTAAATGAAATCAAATCTCCAAAGGAACACTAAGGAAGTCTATCGTACCTTTCCAATCCCCCATCTGAATTGCCATGTTCTTCGCCATACCATGCGTCTCTTGTGCTTGGCTATTTACGCTTTGAGCTTGCTGTCATCTTTAGCGAGCTTCAAACCGAGTCTAGCTGCTTCCCTTGTTGATACAAAATTGTGGGTTTGCCCCACTGTCACCAATGCCACAATTTTCTGCCCTCCGGTCAGCAACTCAACATATATTAGTCCTCTGTGAGTCGCCTCAGCCCTCATCGCATTCAACAACTGAAGAGGGTTGGCTCTTGTAGGGGGCCTCTGCTCTGCTATCTTCCCCGTCTTCAGCTCTGAGTGCATTGAGCTTCTCCTTCTTTAGGCAATCCCGCTCGATGTGGCCCATCGAAAATGAAGCATCCGACGGCATGGTAGTTTGTGAGGAAGTCGCCCTCTCCCCCCACTTTAGCCTGTGTATCCTAGCGGCTTCTTCCAACCCTTGCCTCCACTCTTGGAGGTATTGCCTATCTGACTTCCGGTTCGACTCTTTGCTTGTGGCCTTTCCCCTTTTGGGTGGGAGTAGAGGAAGAGGTCACTACATCGTAGTCGGATAGGCAGTCCGCTGCCTGCCATGGCCTGAGGGCAAGTCTTGGACACCTTGCCTCCCTCAGTTCAGTTTGAGCCCATCCCTGCAATCCGGACATGAAGTTGAACAAGCTTAGTCGACTTCAGGACATGTCCTTTATGTCAAGGATCAACGAGCTAAACTCTTTCACATAGTCTTTGACTGAGCCAGTCTTGCTTCAGTTTCTTCAGAGACTTCCCTCGCCATCCACGCTGTGTTCATAGGTAAGAACTGATCCTTCAGCTCCTTTTTCAAGATCTCCAAGCTCTCATCTTTGGTCGGCCAGCAGCAGCGTCGTCGCTTGTTCTGGTCCGCCACCAAAGCTTTGCATCACCTATCAAATACATAGTGGTTATCGTTACCTGTTCACCCCGGTATTCGAGCAGCAATGAAGTATTGCTCCATGTCACAGAGGAAGTTCTCCAAGTCTTTTTGCGTTGCGCGCGCCACCAAAAGTCTTGGGCTCGGGTACCGCACCTTCGCAGGAGGCGGATCTGCAGCAGCTGGTGTGCCCTGAACCACTGCTCTCTTCAGCAACACGATCTCCCCCTCTAGAAATCTATCCGCTCCTCGAACTCCTCGGTCATGGCCTGCATTCGGTCTTGGAATGACCCCATGTTCCTCAACGGCTTCTCACGGGTCTCCATCAATTCACGCTGTGAGTCAAGATGCAGGACGACATCAGCCATCTGAGTCGAAAGGGTGGAGTTCGCCTCAGTTACTGTGCCTATCTCCTCATCAAGCTGGACACTTGCGTGCCTACTTGCTCCTTCAACGCATCAATATCATTCTCGCAGTAGCCATCCGTGGCTTTGATACCAACTGTCACACGCCCAATTTCTGGCTTGCGCATGCAGCGCCTAGAACCCGCTAGGCCAGCCTTCTCAATGCCCCACGCCCCCAAACACAAGAATGCACGGGGCTCTCCCCAACTTTTATTTTATTACTCTTAAAATACAAGACTCTCTTGTAAAGGCTCCCACATGGTCGAGATGCTCAATGCTTTCTATGGATCCAATTCTCATGTCTAGCCAAGTAAGCACACAAGCCCTTTATATAGGCTACCCAAGGGCAATCCTAGTATAAATCTGACTAAGAATCCTACTCTAACTCTAAGTCTTCAACTGCAAGCCAGCTTGAATCCTTCCCGCTCTAGGAGTCCTGACTGAATGAAACTCCTATACAAGCCACGCAATTCCCACCACGAGTAGAGTCCTCCCCCGCCTAGGAGTCTGTCCGCCTAGGAGTCTTCCCGCTGAGAGACCTTCCGCCTAGGAGTCCAGCCCGCTTGGGAATCTTTCTCGCCTAGAAGTAGGAGTCCTTCCCGCCTGGAAGTCCTACCCGCCTAGGAGTCCTTCCTGCATGGACTCCTTAGGCTGTAGGAATCCTTGTTGCACTGGATTAGGAAGCTTGCCGCCCAAGGCTCTCTGCCTATAAATTGCTACATTCCCCACACTAATTCCGTTGCCTCAAGTGCCACCCCAGGCCCCCTCTAAGCGTGAGTGCCGTGACAGCCACTGTGCGCGTCCCAACCGGATTACTTGCTTGCCTTCCGTCATGTGCGTGCTTGGCTCCGCTTTGTGCCTTCGGACACATGTTTCCACCTTGCCTTGCTCGTTTTCCCTTAGGCGGGCCATGGGCCAAGGCAGCGCCCTCATGCCGCACGGGACTCGTGTATCTAGTCGAGGGGGCTAACAGTAACCATCTCCAATCTTACCTACTCATCCCAAAATCGTATCATATTTTTTGTACCCAATAAATGTTTTTTTTGTTTTCCTTTTTCGTCATTTTTGTTTCCTCGGATTTTTAAGACCGGAAAAAAAAAAGGCCACATCCCTTTGAGAAATTATTGCTGAAAAATATTGTTGAATTTTGAATTTTGACTTCAGCTTTTCCAGCCATTCTTTTCCCTGACTTCCTGACTTTATTTAAATTCATGGATTTGGTCTTGACTCAAGCGATAAAAAAGTTGAATTCAAAGTATTGTATACGATAAATATATTATATATATATATATATATATATATATATTATATATATATATAATATATAGTATATATTTTCCTTTTATAATTATTTCACCTAAAGTCTTCCAAATAACAAAAACAGGAAAAGTTTGTTGTCGATAATGAAGTCAAATAGTATGCCTGAGAGCAAATTCATGGGAAGCTGCCCAAATCTAAAGATACCCCAAGAATTTTTGTTCCCGTTGAGTCTCGTCTTCCTAGGTCCTTCCCCTTCTTCTGGAAAAAGTTCATGCAGCCATATCCCGGAAAAGGGCACGCCGCCATGCCGTAACGGAATGAAGTTTGGAGGCCATGCCATGTTTCCTCAGTTGTCATGGCCACTGGACAGTGAAACACACACAAACACACATATATATATATATATATATATATATATATATATATATAGTGAAGCTCGGTCCAACATGGGATGAAGACCACCAAAAAAATTAGAAATTATTACTATTCTAGCACAATTTGATGATTCTAATGAATTTATTAGACCGGAAACTCATTCCAGGTCGTGTATCGTTTCATTCTTATGATAATGTTTGTGTTCTTTTGGACTGAGGAAAAATAATTCTAACACTATTCACTTGTGGTATCCTTCTAATTCTTTTACAGAATAAATTAATAAGATGGGAATCATACGGGCATAGACATCTTTGGTAATTCACTAATTTGTGTGATTGTTTGGAGGTTGAATGGAGAAAATTAAGACCATGCACGTGTTAATATTCCACCTAACAATAGTAATAATCTAACAAGAATGAGCAATGAAATAAAGAACTTTCAACCATAAAAAGGACAGATGGAAAAACCCTCTAGGTAGAGGTAAATTAAATCACTTGAAAATATCTTTTCCAATAACATAATGAAAATACAAATATATCGATAATTGAAGTGAAAACCATCGTCCCATGATATTATGAGTAGAAAGGCATTGGGAAGAACCAATAAACCCTTGAGCCTCAAAACAGGGCTAGTAAATAAACCCTAATTTTTCAACCTTCCATAATCCCTTTACTCTGTGTTCAACTCTTCGATCTTATCATAAAACCCTAATACTATGTATCTTCTCCAAAACTAAGGAAGATCATACACCTGGGAAGCATGTTATACACTCCTAGTAACTAATACTGTTGCGTGAAGACTTGCGGAACAAGTTGCCTTCTTCTCTTCTAGAATAATATACTGATTATATATATATATATATATATATATAGATATATATATAATATATGAGTTCCTTTCCTCTTCTGTAATTTTCTGAACTCTCTGTACTCTCTCTCTCTCTCTCTCTCTCTTTACAGTAATAAAATAGTCTTTCAGTTTCTGTATTTTATCATGGTATCAGAGCAAATAGAGTCGTCAATGGCATCTGCTCCTTCTTCACCATCTCCTCACTATCTCTGACTGCATATTTCTCTGTGACGCTCCCATCTGCTATTGCACCAATCAGTATCTGATTGGATCGCTCCAATTATACACTTAGGAGATCTCAGATTCTGCCTACTGTTTGTGCGTATGAGCTTGAAGGTTTCCTTATTGGTACTCAATCTCAACCTCGGTTTATCAATGGGTCTGTTAATTCTGATTACACACATGGTGTCGATTGGATCAGTTTTTGTTAAGTTAGATTTTATCTTCCATGTCTGAATCAATGCTTGGCCATGTGATACACTGTCATACCTCTTCTGAAATCTGGAAACTTTAGAACAGTTTCATCCACCAGATCTAGAGTCGTATTCTTAAACTTCGATTTCTTCTGAAATCTAAAAAAAAGGTTGCAGTCCTTGTTGATGCATATGCACCACATGTGTTGAAAATCAAGCCCACGTCGCCTCATGCCTGTGCATGTTTCTCTCCATATTTAGCATTCCTCTTTTCCTTTTTTAACTTTCCTGAATTAATGCAAATACCATCTATATGATTACCCAAATCCAGCAAGGTGGACCGGTGGTTTAATTCACTTTCCTTGTAAGAGAAATTTTGTCCGGTGATATTGTCACTTTCCAGAATTATCTCAAATCTGTAAACTATTATTTCCTATTTTCTTCATTACAGAAATAGAAGTGAGTCTGGATTCCTCTAGAGTTTAGCCTTCAAATTCTTCATGGTATCAGAGCAGGTTAATCCTGTCTCTTCTTCTCCATCTTCAGTTATGCCTAAATACGGTCCAGCGTTTGGAATGGCTACCAACTCATCTCCTCTTCTTCTGATGTCATCATTTCATCGTCTTCATCTCATCAGATGGAAACCTCTCATCTCCCAATACAGCCCATAAATTGAATGGGCAAATTATTTGCAATGGTCTCAGTCCATATTAATGTTTATACGGGGAAAGGAGAAAGATGACTACATCCCGGAGCTTCAGTGGCACAGAAACCACAGCACCAACCCACAAAAAGTGGATAGAAAATAATATGGTCATGTCCTGGCTAGTCAACTCTATGACCCTGACATGGCGAAAATTTTCTGTCATTTGATACTGCTAAAGAAATCTGGGACATGGCAAAAGAAACGTTCTCAGACAAGGAAAACACGTCTGAAATCATCCAGATTGAAGGCATCTCCACGATTTACGTCAAGACAACCTTACGGTAACTGAATATTTCAATACTCTACTCGTCTATGGCGTCAACTTGATACGTTTGAGGTTCATAACTGGACTTGTGGTACTGATGGTTTGTTGTGTAAAAAGATTATCGAAGGGAAACGTGTGTTTAAATTTTGTTAGGCTTGAACAAAAACCTTGATGAAATCAGAGGAAGATCATGGGAGTAAAACCTCTACCTAGCCTCAGAGAGCATTCTCTGAAGTCCGTCGTGAAGAAAGTCGGAAAAAATCTCATGATGGGATCCCATCACAACCGAATATGGCAGAAGAAAGCTCGGCTCTTAAGACTCAATTCACTCCTTTTGACAACCGTCAAAATTCAAAGGAGGAAGACCTTGGTGTGATCATTGCAGAAAGCCGGGTCACTCGAGAGAACTGTTGGAAGATTCATGGAAAACCAGCAGATTGGAAGCCACGTCAACCACTTGAGAAAGAAGGACGAGGTAATCATGTGACTTCCGATGAACAATCGCCACAAATTGAAGCTAGCCCTTTTAACAAGGAGCAATGGAGATGCTTCAGAAACTACTATCTCCTCTTATGTCAATACAGTCACAAACTGGCACATCTTCCAATCAGGTCATTGGTTCCGGAACTTGGCTCACAAAGGTAATTCTTTAAGCGCCTTTATGTTGGTAAGAAACGTAAAAACCTTGGATCGTGGACTCAGGAGCATCTGATCATAGACGGGAGATGCGACAATTTTTTATACATATAGCCCATGTCCAAATAATTAACAGTCCGAATAGCAGATGGTTCACTGTCAAAGGTTGCCGGTACAGGTTCAGTTGTGCTATCAGGGATCTTACTCTCAACTCAGTTCTCCGGTTCCTACTTGGATTGTAATCTATTATCAATTAGTAAATCACTAAGGAAAAGAGGTGTTTACTAATTTTTCCTCCACTCACTGTGAATTCAGGATTTGGATTCGGGGAAGACGATTGGCAATGCTGAGGAATGCTCTGGACTCTACATCCTTACGAGACCCACGATCCACCAAGAACAACCTCAAATGGGTAATTGGTGGTAATCTGTTTCGGTCTCATGTCAAAATAACGATAGTGCAATTAGTTGTGGCACTATCGCTTGGGTCATCCTAATGTTATGTATCTCAAGCATTATTTCTTCATTATTTATAAAAATCCAAAATCCTTTGAGTGTGAAATCTGTCAATTATCAAAGCAAGTTCGGTTCATTTCCCATTCAACCCTATAAGCGTATCTAGTCCATTCTCAATGATTCATAGCGATATAAAAAATCCGAAAGAAAAATCCGAAACAGGTCAATTTTCAAAAATTTCAAAAATATGATTCAGACCCAATTCCAATCAAAATACAAATTCTAAAGTCTGATAATGCTAGGGATTACTTCAACTCCATTCTAGGAGAATTTCTAGCAAAAGAAGGGAATAGGTTCACTTAAGTCATGTGTTGATACCCCACAAAAAACGGAATAGCTGAAAGGAAAAATAGGCATTTGTTAGAGGTGGCTAGATCGCTAATGTCTACGAATGTACCAAATTGTTCTGGGGGGAAGATGTCCTTACGGCAACCTACTCATCAATAGGATGCCGTCTAGGGTACTAAAATTCCAAACACCTTGTCAAACACTCCTTAAATCCTTTCCGACCACTCGTCTCATATCCATCGTCCCACCAAAATTTTGGGTGTTTGTTTTTGTTCATATCAATCAACAACATAGAAGTAAACTTGATCCTAGGTCACTCAAGTGCATCTTTCTTGGGTATTCTGCAAAAAAAAAGGGTATAAGTGTTACTCTCCGGTCACAAGAAAATTCTACAATTCAATGGATGTCACATTTTTGAAACCCAGCCTTACTATCCCAAATTGATATTCAGGGGAGAATTCAACTCAGGAATATCAGTTTTGGAACCTGAGTCATTGAGTGAGTCACCCATCACCACTAAAAATCAAGTTTCTATAGAGTCATGTAATCAGCCCGAGTTCATTGTTGACTTGTGGGATAATGAGCACATCCAAGAGGAAATAGAGGAAGGAGCACTTTCTCAGCAAATCCATGAGGCTGAGCCGGGGTTCTAACCAAGCAAAATTCCAGGTAGCAATGCTCCTAACTCAGATGGTACTATGATTCAGAGTTAAATGATATCTTAATATGCCTATAGCTTGGAGGAAAGGAGTTAGATCATGCATCGGCATCCCATTGGAAATTTTATTTCTTATGATAAGCTATCACCTACGTTTAGTGCATTCACTTCTAACATCACAGAGATACAAGTCCTCGAGATATTCAGGAGCTTTCAAGTATCCTGGGAAGGCCGCAGTCGATGAAGAAGTTTGGGCGCTGGCAAAGAATGGTTACGTGGGAAATTACTGACTCCCGAGAGGTAAGAAACCAGTTGGGTGTAAGTGGATTTTCACAGTAAAGTACAAGGCAGATGGTAATGTGGACAGGTATAAGGCTCGGTTGGTCGCAAAAGGATTCACCCAATCATATGGTATGACATCAAGAAAGTTTTGCTCCAGTTGCCAAGCTCAACACTGTTCGTGTACTTTATCCTTGGCAGCTAATCCGATTGGTCGCTTCACCAAACTTGATGTGAAAATGCCTTCCTCATGGTGACTTAGAGGAAGAAGTTTACTGGACATTCCTGCTGGGCTTGAGACTACATCGAATTTCAACAAGGTTTGCAGACTCCAAAAATCCTTGTATGGTCTCAAGCAATCTCCCAGGGCCGGTTTGAACGGTTCATAAGTAGTGAAAGGTACGGATTCGTTCATGTCAATCCGATCACACATTGTTTGTGAAACACTTCCCAGAAGGAAGCTGGCCATTATCATTGATATGTGGACGACATAATTTTGACTGGTAATCATGAAGAGAAAATTGACCTACTTAAAAAATTACTGACAAAGGAATTTGAGATCAAGGACCTTGGAAACCTCAAGTACTTTCTCGGAATGGAGATTGCTTAGGTCAAAGAAAGGTATAGCAGTCTCACAACGCAAATACGTTCTGGACTTACTAATGAAACAGGGATGCTAGGATGCAAGCCGGCAGAACACCTATGGATTCAACTGTAAAACTTGAAGAAAGTGATGGAAGTCCTCCAGTTGATAAAGGAAATCAACGTCTTGTGGGAAACTCATCTATCTTTCTCATACAAGGCCAGACATCGGCTTCTCTGTTAGTATGGTAAGTCAATTCATGAATAATCCAACCGAAAAAAACACATGACTGCTGTGACCAGAATATTGAGGTACCTCAAAATGACACCAGGAAAGGGTCTTTCTTCCAAAGAACAACAAGAAAGAGATTGAGATTTTCAGATGCAGATTGGGCAGGTTCAGTGACTGATCGGAGATCAACTTCTGGCTATTGTTCGTTGTTTGGGGGAATTTGTTACATGGCGAAGAAGAAAACATCAGTGGTAGCCGTAGCAGTGCTGAGGCAGAATTCCGTGCTATGGCATAAGGTATCTGTGAGGGAATCTGGTTGAAGGCTGTTAGAAGAATTACGGGTTCCGTTGAAGCATCCCATAGTGTTACTGCGACAACCAAGCCGCCATCAGTATCGCTAAGAATCCGGTTCATCATGATCGAACTAAGCCGTGGAGATAGATCGACACTTTATCAAGGAAAAGATTGAAGAGGGTTTTTCAAAGTCAGCTTCACTCAAACAAACTGTCAAACAGCTGACATTCTCACGAAAGCTCTTGCTCGAGTTAACCACGAAGATCTGACGAAAAAACTTGAATGATCAACATCTACAATAGGCTTGAGGGGAGTGTTGAAATCAGCCCACGTCGCCTCATGCCTGTGCATGTTCTCTCCATATTTAGCATTCCTTCTTTTCCTTTTTTTAACTTTCCTGAATAATGCAATATACCACTATATGATTACCCCAAATCCAGCAAGGTGGACCGGTGGTTTAATTCACTTTCCTTGTAAGAGAATTTTGTCGGGATATTGTCACTTTCCAGAATTTACTCAATCTGTAAACTATCTTATTCTATTTCTTTCATTACAGAAATAAGAAGTGAGTCTGGATTCCTCTAGGTTTAGCCTTCAAATTCTCAACATGTTAACTTCAGTGAGATGTCTAGGGCTTCAGCAGAATGGAGCAACTGCTTCTGAAGTCTTCTGTATCTAATATGTTCTAGAACATTCCTATTGTGTATAAATACGCTGTGCTTCATTCAATACATTAAGAAGTTCTCTGGAAAACTTCCTCTCCAAGTTTTGTTCTCTTTAGCATTTTATCAAACATCAACACTTCTCATACAGAATCTTTCTTGTTCAGTTGTTTTCGATGAAACAAATTTCTATATTCAGTTGTTCACCAAAGTGTCCTTCTTCCCATCCTTTATCTTCATCTTCTTCACCAGTTTTCATTTTCCTTGGTTTCAGTCACTGCAGGTTCAGTTAGCCAACATCCTATTTCTTTTCAATCATCAAACTCCTCTCTATTTCAGTCCAGTTTGCCTTCTCCTTCAACAACAGCTCCAAATGATCACATTTCTTCTCTAAAAGTTACTTCTTCAGTATCTATTTGTGATACCACTAGTGTCCCTTTGTCCTGTTCCCTTCATCTCACCTTATCATCACCCGTTTCTTCTTCACAATCCTTTGTTGTCTCTACTTCCTTGGCACCTGTTCTTACTTCTTCTCAACCACTTATTGCTCTTGTTTGTTCTACACCTATACAAACCAGAGCAAAATCTGGTGTTCTTAAACCTAGGACAAACTATCTACTGTTAGTTCTATTTCCCCTGAGCCACTTACTGTTTCTGAAGCTCTCCCTAATCGTCATTGGAAGGCTGCTATGGAATTAGAATTTCAAGCTCTCTTAAAGACAAAAACCTGGGATTTAATTCCACCTATTTCGAGACAAACTGTTGTACAGCGAAAGTGGGTCTTCCGCACCAAATATATTGCTAATGGCACCCTTGACAAATACAAAGCCAGATTAGTTGCCAAAGGTTTTCAACAAAACCCTGGCATGATTTTATTGATACTTTTAGTCCAGTGGTTAAATCAACTACTATCAGAATTATTTTCTCCTTGGCTGTTACTCATGGATGGGAGATTCAACAAGTTGATGATAATAATGCTTTCCTAAACGGAGAGCATGATGAGACTGTTTTAATGGCTCAACCAGCTGGTTTTGAAGATCCCCTTCGGCCCCATTTTGTTTGTAAACTTAACAAGGCTTTACATGGCCTCAAGCAAGCTCCTAGAGTTTGGTTGATCGTCTTAATCTCACTCTAAAGCATTATTAGAGTTTTCAGTCCTCTATTTCTGGTTCCTCACTATTTTTTGCCTGTATTCAGGATGCTTGCTCTTTGTCCTTGTGTATGGGGACGATATCTTGATCACAGGGGAGGATTCTACTGCTATTCATACTCTCATTCAAGACCTGATAAGTCCTTTGCCCTCAAACTCTTGGGGATGTTCATTGCTTTCGGGATTTGAGGTACTACGGACTAATTCTGCTCTTCATCTAAAGCAAACTAAATATGCTACTGATCTACTTACCCAAACAAATATGCTCAGCTCTAAAGCCTGTTCTACTCCTATGAGTTTGGCTAATAAACTTGCCAGGATGATAACTCACCTTTCTCTCAACCTTTTTATATCGAAGTACTATAGGTCTCTTCAGTATCTAAATCATACCAGGCCTGATATTCCTTTGCTGTGAACAAACTTAGCCAATTTTTGCATGCCCCTACTACAACACACTGGGTAGCCTGCAAAAGAATTCTTCATTATATAAAGGGACTCTGATTATGGAATTTCTTTTTGTCCAGCCTCGGTCTTAAGTTTGGAAGGCTTTTCTGATGCTGATTGGGCAACAAATCTTGATGATTGAAAACCAATGAGTGGACTTTGTGTCTTCTTAGGACCAAATCTCATTACCTGGAGTTCAAAGAAGCAAAATGTAGTGACTCGCTCAAGTACAAAGTCTGAATATAGAGCCCTTTCTGCAACTGCTGCTGAACTTGTTTGGGTGCAGAATCTACTTATAATGCTTGGAATTTCCCTTCCAGCCACACCTCCAGTGTTGTGGTGTGATAACGTTGGAGCCCAAGCACTTGCTACAAATCCAATACATCATGCCAGAAAGAAGCATATTGAGTTAGATATTCATTTTGTCAGAAATCTGGTAAACTGAACGCAAATTGGAGGTCCCGTATATCTTATGATCATCAACCAGCTGATTGTTTACTAAGCCACTTCCCTTTGAATGATTTTCCTATTTATGTCACAAGTTTCTCTAGGATCTCCCTCAATCAGCTTGAGGGGTATATTAACGAATGTGATGCTGATAGAGATTCTGATAGACCTATACCTAAGCATCACATGAGTGTATCTTCTCCAAAACTAACTAAGGAAGATCATACACCTGAGAAGCATGTTATACACTCCCTGATAACTAACACTGTTGCGTGAAGACTTGCAAAACAAGTTGCCTTCTTCTCTTATAGAATGATCTACTGCTTGTATATGTATGAAGTTCCTTTCCTCTTCTGTAATTTCTGAACTCTTGTAACTATATTTCATTACAGTAATAAAATAGTCTTTCAGTTTCTGTATGTTCTTATCACACAAACTTAGGGAAACGTAATATTAAAGGGCCTAATATACAGACTCATAGGCTGGACAACTTAGCCCAATTACAATCTTCATCATCCCTTATGATTTGCATTCATGCATGCATGGGCTAGGAAACTTCACTCAAGTACATCAAATAACTTAATTAGTGACACCTGATTTACTTATGTGTATAAATTCCTTACGTTCATCATGTAAACTGCAATCAAACTTGTTAATCAATCAGTTTAAAACTTCCATACAGTATATATCAAGCACTAATCTTAGTTTACACTTTACATGGCATCTAATCCAACCAGTTGAATCGGTTGACGTTCTTTCTGAACTTATAAACTAGTCCATGAAATGGTCAGAGAAAAGACATGTATACTAATCATAAGGATCAGGATATATCGGTCATACAATTACATCATGATTTCATGAAGAGCTTTGATCCATGCCAAATATAATTACATCCTTAAGAGTCATGGCACCATCCAGCGTGCATGTACTCGTAAAAGGCTAGCCGGAAGCGCATTGAGGATGCAAAATGGTATATGGAAGTGTTGTCGTGCCCAAACAAAAGAATATATACAAGTCTAAATGGTAAATGTTATCGCGCCACTGACATTTTTCCTTTTTCTCCATAGATGTTTATCATACTAGAACGTCTTTCTATATATATATATATACATGCACGCAAATACTCAATTAATTTGGCAATTTGGAAGGCCTTCTTGTCTTTGGTCGTGACAGTGCATAAAAAAGCTGATGCATGTGCACGTAGAGTCATCAGTCATATTCAAACATTGATTGTTAAGGAATATGTCACGCAAAAGCTGTGAGCGTTACGACGAAACCAGCCAACATTCAAATAAAAATCCGTTCCCACCTTATAAATCTATTTTTGATCCAAATTAGTGCCCCACAAAATAGGGTTCAAAAATCGGCTAAGTCCGGTACGACTCGGCCGATTCATAACCGACTCGGCCGATTCATAACCAACTCGGGGCTAACCGAGTCGATACCGTTACCATGTACGAGACGGAGAGTGTATCGGCTAAAAACTCGGTAAAACTCGGTGGACTCGGCCGAGTTCGCGAGAGATGACTCGGTCAACTCGGTGCAAAACAGTGAGAATACAGATAATAATCTCAACAAAAACCCAAAAAGCAATGAAATTTCAATAAACATAAAAATCCAAAAAATTGCAGAGATTCGACTGAAATTTCAAGATTCGACTAAAAAAGAAACGAAGAAGAAGAAACTGAAGAGGAAATTAAAAATAAAACCTAACTTACTGAGGGAGAAGCGAAGATGAATGATGATTGACGAATAGACTCCTACATAGCCGAGTCCCGACTACCGAGTAGAATCGGAGCGGGAGAAGACTACTCGACGATGCCTTGGAGCAGGTAGGTCTCTCCCCTTCTGCTTCTTCCTTTCTCCTTCCCCTTCTTCACTTGCATTTTTTTATTTATCGCAGCCTACAAGAAGAAGGATTTCCCTTTGCTTAACAACTCAATTCCAAGCGACGTTTTGTCTCTGTATGACACAAAACGATGTCGTTTAGTTTTTTTTTTTTTTAATACATATCAAAACGAGCCGTTTAGAGCTGTCCGAGCAAAAACGACGTCGTTTGGATAATGAGAACAAGACCAAAACGACGCGTTTAGTCCGGACAGACAAAACGACGCCTTTTTGATAGTGTTTTGAATTTAAAAAAATTATGATGGCTAAAACGATCGTTTTGGACCTAGAAAGGCCAAAACGACGCCGTTTTGACTCCATAAACTGTATTTTGTATATTTAAGCCTTCCGATCCCATTTTTGCCCTGTTTCAACCAAAAAATACATCCTAACCCTCCCAACCTCAAAATTTTATTTATTAGTGGATAGAAATTTAATTTTCGTTGAAGAACAATTATATTAGAAAATATTTTTTTGTTAACATTATCGTACATATCTTTCACTGAATGCTTCATTAATTATTTAAATAATATTAAGTATAAAAAATTTTATTAAATTTTTAGCTTATTTAACTATATCTATTTTCTAATAATTTATCTACTATTTAAAATTTTAAAAATATTTTAATCATCTTTTTTGCTATCGGCCGTTACGCGACAGATACGTCTCGGGACCGTCGAGTCGGTGACCGATACCGCGATTTGAACCATGCCACAAAAGAAGTAAACATTAGAAAAAAGCAAGAGATCCACCAGTCGTCTGTCAGAAAAGTGGTATGCAAACCTTGAAGTTTTTTAGTACAATAGTTTACTTGAGATTGATTCCAACTTGATTTGGAAAATATTTGTTAGGAAATGGGTTTTGGGGGCCCTCATGCAGCTGCTTTATTTGATTGGGAAGCTTCATGCAAAAGTATGACGTTACTGCTAAATTAAAGTCACGGTTTTAATATTTTGATAGATATAATTGTGTGTTCCAAGTCACAGTCCTTGATGTTCAAACTGTGATCTAGTTCAGACTTTAGTACATATGTCCGAACTCCTCCTATAAGACTTAGTGTGTGCAAAGCAGATGTAATATATTTGCAAGTAAAAGCACACAATCTTTTACTTGGTTTGGCAACCAGTCTAAGTCCAAGAGGTTATGCCCAGATGCAAGGATTTTCACTGATCTAATTCAAGGTTTATCATTACTCTTATGTAGTACGAGACTCCCTCTCTACCCACGACCCTTCTTGAAACCTAGTGGGATTCAAAGGAACTCCCTCCATTCCCCTTTCTAAAGCATCGCACACCCATGTATTACATCAATATAAGATGAATAAAATAAAGAACATCGTCTTTCACCAAAGGTGAAAGGCTTTTAAGGTGAAATACCTCAATGTAGTATCTACACTCCATACTCACTCAGCACGTTTGGACTTCACTTGTTCTTCTTCAAGCTCTGCTCCTAAAAATCTGTGTTGTGAACTTCCAATGCCCTGAATTTATAGCCTTGCTAATTAGTCTTAGAAGTCTAGATAGTTGGATCATTTTCCTAATATGACTCCAACCCCACCTTCTATTTTATGTTTTTTCCTTTCAGCTATCACAACGAAAATAGGAAACTTGTTGATCAAGATCCTCATCAAAATAGATCCTAGAAAGTTTCTAACCTGGTTTGAAAGCTTAGATGTCTAGATCTTGAGATTTGATTGTTATCCTCTTGCCAAATAGATCTTAGGCCCATCGGTACTTGCTCCCCAAGTTCCTTGGCCTCCAAGTCAGCAGACTCGTGTGTGCCTCACGACTACCCTATTTCCAGTTAGGACATCTCATTTCTAGCACATGCCTACAACATAGGATAGCCTTAGTCCGAACTACATCTTGGTCCTATTAAGGACTTCACTTCTATTTCATCAAATCTTCATTAATTTCGATCTTGAAGTAGCTACCTTCTTGTAGAACCCTTGATACGAAGATATGGACAATTATAAACCTAACATTCTCCCATTTTGTCTATATCTTCAGCAAAATACCCCTTAAGAATGAAGACACACACTCTTGCTCCCCTTATTTTCTCCCTTTTTTTTTTTTTTTTTTTTTTTGTGGAAGGCAAGGATAAATGCCTGAAAGGTCCGGACAGCGACGGGGCTTATAGACTGATGGGACCCCATTTAGTCCACAATGCATACCCCATGGATGACTGTAGTGATTCATACCTTGAAGCATCCAACCCTTTTAGTGAAATTGTTGGCTAGTTGATCTTTAGTGGATATGTACCTAAGATAAATGATTTTGTCCTCAACCATGTTCCGAATGTAGTGGTGCCCTATGTCAATCTACTTGGTTCTCGAATGTTGAACTGGATTTTTCGAGATATTGATATCATTGAAGTTGTCATAGTAGAGTGTTAGGACTTCTCCAAAGTCTCCATAGTCTTTAAGAATATTTTTCATCCAAATGAGTTGTGTGCATCCACTACCAATTGCTATGTTTTCGGCCTTGGCTGTGGAAAGTGATATGCAACTCTATTTTTTGTTGAATTAAGACACAAAGCTGTTTCCAAGGAAGAAACACCCACCAGAAGTACTCTTTTTGTCGTCCGAGCTTCCAACCCTATCAATGTCACAATATCCTACTAGGCTAACGTGGTGTCTCGGGTGTACCAGATACCATAGGCCGCTATTTCACTGACATTTGATAATCTTCTTGACTGCTAGAAGATGACTATCCTTGGGCTTGCTTGGTCTCCCTCACAAACTCGCATGCTAACATTCGTTTGGACGACTTGCATTCAAGTACAACAAGCTTCCAATCATGCTTTTATAGTGAGTCAGATCAACACTATTCCTTGCTTCATCTTTAGTAATCTTGTCATGGGTCCCTATTGAGGTCCTTCGATGTTTTGTTATACCAAGTCTGAACTCACTGACCAGGTTCTTAGCATATTTTTCCTATGAGATAAAAATCCATGAGTTTATTTGTCGTACCTGAAGACACAGAAAGTATGTAAGTTCTCCGACCAAGCTCATTTCAAATTTTGTGCTCATGTGTCTTACAAACTTTTCCACCAGGTGTTGGGATGTGGACCCAAATACTATGTCACCCACAATATTTGAAGGGAAATTACTTGCTTTTGACTTTTTGAGTGAAGAGAGTACGATCTGCTCCCCTTGCGTGTAACCACATTTTAGGAGGTATTCCGTGAGTCTCTCATACAAAGCTCCTGGAGCTTGTTTTAGCCCATAGAGATCATTTTTAGTTTGTAAACATGATTAGAGTGAAGAAGATCTTCAAACCCTTTAGGTTAAGATACAAAACACTTCTTCATGTAGATACCCATTTAAAAAAGCACTTTTGACACCAATTTGATAAATTTTGAACTTGAGTGTGTAAGCAAATGCCAATGGCAGACGATTTGACTCAAGCGGGCTACTGGTGCAAATGTCCCATCAAAATCTACTCCTTCACTTGAATGTATCCTTGAGCAACCAGACAAGCTTTGTTTCTAGTGATGTTTCCCTCTTCAACTCTTGTTCTTGAAGATCCACTTGGTCCCAATTATATTTGCATATTAGGGCTTTGGAACTAAATCCTAACCTTCATTATGTCCGAATTATGATAGTTCTTCCTTGATAGCCTGGATCTTTTTTTGGTTAAATTGTGGAGGTGTAGCAGCCAAGGCTAATGCATATCATTTATTGTGGATTACCTTGGGAACGCCCCTCGTCCGAACACTCACTTCTAGATCTCCAAAATATCAATGGTGGATGGTTTTTATGAATCTTCTTAGAGGGCTCTCGAACCTGGATGTCAGAGTGTTCAACATTATTATGGTCATCCTGTTGTTGTAGGGAGTCCTCTGTGTCCGGACATCAACTATAACCGAGTGCTCAACGGATGGTGGAGCATCTTTGGGACTGTTGAGAGTCTTCTCTACTTCAAGTATTGACACCATAGAAGGATCTTCTGGTCTAGATGTTTCATCGATTGAAGATAATCATCAACTTGAACATTAGTTGATTCTATCACAGCCTTGGTTATTTTATTGTACACCCTATAAGCACGGCTGTTTGTGTAGTACCCTAGAAAGACACCTTCATCCCTCTTAGCATTGAACTTCCTTCTTGATTCCCTGTCATTTAGGATGTGGCACGGACTACCAAATTTATAAAGATGTTTCATATGATGTTTTGAGAGTTCCTAGCCTTAGATAGATTCTATTTGAGATGTAGCATGTGTATTTACTACTTCTGCCCAAAATTTAGTTGGGACACTCTTGGATTTTAACATGACTCGGGCCTTTCTTGCAGATTTTTTTCTTTTTTTCAACTACTCCATTTTGTTGTGGATTTTTAAGTGCTAAGAACTCATGTTTCACACTATTCTTCTTGTAGAAATTTTCAAACAAGGAGTTTCGAATTCCTTACCATGATAACTCCTTATTCTACTTATCTTTAGGAGTTTGTTGCTGTGCCTTGTTAGTCTTTGCCACAGTTATTCAAATGCTTCAAATTCTTTGAATTTGGTTCTGATGAAATTTACCCAAGTGAACCAAGAGAAGTCATCTACACATAATATACATACCTTTTCCAGCAATGCTCTTTATTTGCATGGGGTTCATTATCCATGTGGACCAATTCCATAACTCTGGTAGTAGAGCCTAGTTGAGACTCTGGGTGAGGTGTTCGAACTTGTTTCCCTAGTTGTCATGGTCCACACATTTTTTAGGTTCTCCTTTGAGATTTGGGACATCCCTGATAGTTTTCACAACAATTGTATTTCAGAGGCTGTTATGGCTTACATGCCCATTCATTTGTGCCAAAGGTTAGTTTCATTTTGAACTATGGCCATGCATGTGTTCAGACTTGCAAGATGATAGTAGTTTTAATACATGTTCTACAAAATGAATGTCAAAGCCACAACCCGACTTTCTTCTAATACGCGACCTCTAGGAGCGTCGTCCTCCTGTACACTCTCTGTACTTGAAATAGTGATCCCTCGACAGGGTGAGCAATGCCCAGTAGTGATAATTTCCTACATGGGTTACTCCCCACCTAAGTGCACATGTCATGGCAAAAAAACACACTCAAGCAAATACATGATCCTACTTGAATGTCTACATGCCCAATCCCAAGTCTCGAGTCCTTACACGACTCCCTCACACATGTCTAAGCCAAATGCGAGTAAAATACAGTTTAAAAAAAAATGCTTTTTGTCTCGAAAACTACTACCGAGTTTCTGTAAAATTTATTAGACAACCCTCTGAGGCGAATCTGTTGGATAACCCTCCGAAACAATTCATGGGCCCCTCTGACGTGAATTGTTAAACAATCTCCCAACACAATTCTCCCGAAAATCTTTCGTAGAAATTCCTTTCTGAAACATTTTCCTTTTTATTTTCTTTCATGTCATGCACTCACTCCTAATATTCTAGGGTGCCCCAGTGCATATGGAATGCATTATGCTAATTCCAACAACTCATGCTAATATATAAAACATGTATATACTAACATAATTAACTCACATAAATCATGTTATTCAATTTGCAACCAATAGCACCAAAATTAGCTCACAGGGCTAATTGACCAATCAAGTAATTCATTTTGAATCACCCAAACCACACAAAATCACACAACAAAATCACGTGAACAGTAAAACCCTCGAGTCGCACTGTTCACGGCCACACAATAGGGATTTTCTCCACTCGTTCAAATGTTTTGAGACCGAAATTAGGACTAAATCAAGCCTCAGAATATCCCTAACCATTCACATGGCTTTTAGCCAAAGAATAACATAAGTAGGAAAAGATCCTACCTCTTGGAGTTGTCGGAACTCCACCAAATCGGTGTCCACGCGTAGCCCTCACTGCGTAGACCGACTTTGCTTCTTGCTCCATCGAGAACCGACGGTCCGAATGACTGGAAATCTAGAGAGAAGGCACACTTTCTCTCTCTAAAATCTGAAACACCAACCTACTGCCCGTTTCCAGCCCTCTACTGCACGTTTTTGTCTTCAAATTGGTGGAGAAGAAGACTATTCCTTTGTCTTTTTATTAAACTTTTCAAAATTCCATCCATGTCCCTTTTCATTTAACTATTTGACACATGGTTTAATCTAACCAATTAATCTCCATCCTCTGTAAGACCCGCGAAAATTCCAAATTTCTAAAAAGGGTGAAACGGTAATTTTGGTCAAAATCTGAAATTTTTCTAGATCTCGGATGATGAAACGGATTTCACCGTTGGAATCGTCTTACGAAATCTAGCTACCACGTCGAATTTCGTCGAATTCCGAGATAGTCGAATTTCACATTTTTCGAGGCACCGGGTGTCAAGTGCCTTAAAACGACTTGTGAAAGACATGTGATGTGAAAAGTCACCTATTATAGTACTCTGTGACACATGTTGCATGATTAGTGAGATTATGGAACGATGGCTTAGATTAAGCCATGTGTCAAAGTCACTTAAGAGGGACAAGATGGGAATTAATGGAAATGTTAATTGAATAAGACAAAAACATGAATAGTTTTCTTCTTCAATTTGAAGAAGAAAACGTGCAGAAGGAGACAAAATCGTGCAGTGGGTTGTGGATTTGAGTTTTAGAGAGAGAGAGCTACTTCTCTCTAGATTTCCGGCCGTTTGGACCGTCGGTTCTCGACGGAGCAAGAAGCAAAGTCGATCTACGCGGCGAGGGCTACGTGGACACCGATTTGGTGGAGTTCCAATAACTCCAAGAGGTAGGGATCGTTTCCTACTTGTGTTATTCTTTGGCTAAGAGCCATGTAAATGGTTAGGAATATTATGAGGCTTAATTTAGCTGTAATTTTGGTCTCAAAACATTTGAACCGAGTGGAGAAAATTCCTACTGTGTGGGTGAACAGTGCCAACCGAGGGTTTACTGTTCACGTGATTTTTGGTGTGATTTTTGTGTTGTTGAGTGATTCAAAATGAATTGCTTGTAATTGTTAATTAGCCAATGTGAGCTAATTTTGGTGTTATTGATGTGAATTTAATAACAAGAATTGTGTGAATTAATTATGTTAATATATACATGTTTTATATATTAGCATGAATATTTTGGGATTGCATAATGCATTCCATATGCACTTGGGGCACCTAGAATATAGGAGTGAGTGCATGACATGAAAGAAAATAAAAAGGAAAAATGTTGTGAAAGGAATTTTGACGGAAGATTTTCCGGAGAATTGTGTTGGGAGATTGTCCAACAATTCACGTCGGAGGGGGCCCATGAATTGTTTCGGAGGGGTATCAACAGATTCGCCTCGAGGGTTGTCAATAAATTTTACCGAAACTCGGTAGTAAGTTTTCGAGAAACAAAAAGCTTTGTTTTGAAAACTGTATTTTTACTCGCATTTGGCTTAGGCATGTGTGAGGGAGTCGGTGAGGACTCGAGACATGGGATTGGGCATGTAGACATTCAAGTAGGATCATGTATTTACTTGAGTGTGATTGTTTGCCATGACATGTGCACTTAGGTGGGGAGTAACCCATGTAGGAAATCTTCACTACTGGGCTTTGCTCACCCTGTCGAGGGATCACTATTTCAGGTACAGGAGTGTACAGGAGGACGGTGCTCACTAGAGGCCGCGTTTAGAAAAAAGGGGTTGTGGCTTTGGTAGAGACTTTTGTTGTACATATGTTGAATTAAGAGTGATTTATTAACTCTTGAACTATGGTAATATAGTTGATGTATTTTGTAAGTATTGATGCGGGCCCAAGTGGCCAATTATTTCACTCGCATGTGGACCCGGTGTGGTCATTGTAAACTATTTGGGAGAGGTCGTATTGGGTAGAGCTCCCGTACAAAGGAGACTTGCCTAATTTTCGTGATGGTGTCGGGTTACCCGACATCCACGAGTATTCCGTAGGTTGACTGGTTGTCAACGGACCCGGGTTTTGGGGCGTCACATCCTTTCTCTAATCATGCAACATGTGTCACATGAGTACATGTAGTAGGTGACTTTTGTCACATCACATGTCTTTCACAAGCCGTTTTACGGCCTAACCCGGTGCCTCGAAAAATATGAAATTTCGACTATCTTGGAATTCGACAAAATTTGACGTGGTAGCTAGATTTCGCGAGATGATTCCAACGGTGAAGTCCGTTTCGTCATCCGAGATTTAGAAAAATTTCGGATTTTGACCGAAA
Organism: Sapria himalayana; assembly: GCA_029783825.1. Lineage (NCBI taxonomy): Eukaryota > Viridiplantae > Streptophyta > Magnoliopsida > Malpighiales > Rafflesiaceae > Sapria > Sapria himalayana. The sequence continues at coordinate 113,995 of JAREIK010001777.1, forward strand.
TTACCATTTTACCCTTTTTGAAAATTCGAATTTTTGGGTTTTACACTGAGAAACCAGAACAAAAAACAAAAGGGGGAAAATTATGAATGAATTGAAAAATGAAAGAAGAAGAAGAAACAAAGTATAACCTTGTAGGTTTGATCGAAAGAAGAGAGTAGACTCTCTACTTCTTCATATCGTTAGTTGCTATCATTTCTCCTTCCACTTTTCAAAATTCACGAAGAAGAAAATGGTGATGAAAAAAAATATGGATAATAAGAAAAAGAAAATCATTTTTAATAGAGATTTATTACTCAAAAAAACCCCATAAACTCCATTCATCAGCCCATGACTCCTTCTCTTTCTGCCTTACATGACTCCACAAAACCCTAAAATGACCCCTCTACTTAGAAAGAAATCCTGCTCTTTTATACCCTCAAAACATTTGGTAGTCATTTGAATGGGGACTCAACAAATATAAATACTAAGTTAATTTATTATTTAATAAATTGAATTTTTTTTATGATTAAACATTAAATTAAAAAAATATTAAATATTTTAAATCTGATTCAATAAAATTAATTAAAAATGAAATAAAACCAAATTATTATATTTTTATTTTTAATAAGAAATTTTCAACTAAAAAATTATAATAGTTTTTTTGTAATCTAAATGTGAAAAAAAAGTAAATAAAAATTAAAAATTAAAATATAATCAAAGATAAGGATAAAATATATTAATAAGTAGTTCATATTCATAATTATAATTATTAAATTAATCTGAAAATAATGAGAGATAAGGATAAAATATTTAAATCAATATCTACTTGATAAAATAATATTATTTTAAACATCCAATACTCAATGTATTTTTCATAAATATTATTATTTGCAAAATATATCGTAATAGCAATAGTTATTTTATATATTAAATTTATTGAAAAAAATTAATTTTATAATACATATGATCAATTCATTTTAAAATAAGAATATTTATAATAATTTATTATCAAAGTTATAATATTAATTTGCTAAAATAATATTAGAAATATAAAATAAAATATTAATTTTAAAAAACAATAAGGAAGTTGTCTATGCAAATAATCTAAAAAAAATTTTAAAAAATAATATGAGTTCCATGATAAAATAAGAATACTATTTTTTTATAAACAACAAAATAAGAATAGTATAATAATTAATATATTATATGTTACTCAATGACGCTTTAGAAAAGCGTTAAGGTTTATGATTAATTTTATGACACTCTGAATAACTGTCATTCTATATTGATCTACCTTTATTAGATAATGACACATTAAAAAAACATCAAGGTTTACAATTAATTTTATGACGCTCGAAATAAGTGTCATTATTACACATTTATTCATCAGATAATTACGCTTCTTAAATGTCATCAATACAAAAATATTACACTCGATAATAACGTTTCTAAAAAGTGTCAATTAATATAATATTCTTATCAAATTAATGATGCTTTTGAAAGCATCAAGTAATCAAACGTCATTATTTAATTTTCGTAGTCGTTTTATCTACATTGGCTGAATGTTCGAACTAAAATAGTAATAATCTAACAAGAATGAGCAATGATAAATGAAGAACTTTCAACCATAAAATAGGACGCTAGATATTACTCTTCCACTAGATACAATAGGGATAAAATATATCGACAATTGAAGTGAAAACCATCACCCATGAAATTATGAGTGGAAAGGTATTTGGAATAACCTATAAACCCTGAGCCTTAAAACAGGCCCATAAATAAACCCTAAATTTTCTCATTTCCCTAATCCCTTTACTTTGTTTTAACTCTTATATATTAAAAAAAAAACCCTATTACCGTTTATATTCGTAGACTTAGGCAATATCTAAATATTAAATAGCTTAATATACAGACTTATAGGCTCGAAACTTAGCCCAATATTTACAATCTTCATTATCCCTTTTAATTTTGCATTCATGCATGGGCTAAGAAACTTCACTCAAGTATATCATATAACTTAATTGGTGCATCAAACCTAATTTACTTATGTGTATAAATTCATGTCCGTTAACTCAAGTAAAGTGCACCAATCAAGCTTGTTAAACAATCAGTTCATCAAAACTTCCTCCATTACAGTATCGGCACTAATCTTAGTTTACATGGCATCTAATCCAACCAGTTGAACCGATTGACGTTCTTTCTTAACTAATCAGTCCAATAAACGGTTAGAGAAAGACATGTATTCGATCATAAGGATTAGGATCTACCTTGGTCTTATAATTACACCATGAAGAGCTTTGATCCATGCACAAATACAATTACATCATTAAACCTTTAATCTTGGCATAACCATCCTTGATTACCAAGGGAAGACAAAATATGGTATATGAAAATGAATATATTTAATCAACATGAATGCATGCAAAACTACTTAGAGGATGTTTGTTTGTTATCTTTTTATTGTAAGCGATTTGTTTTTAGATATTAATTGTGTTTGTTTTTCTATTTTTATGACTTATAATAGACTTTTTTTTAATGAAAAAAGCCAAAATACTTGGTTTTTTTTCTAAATAAAAAGAATACATCTTGACTTATCTTTACTTTTTAATACTTAATGAAATAAAACATCACAAAACACAAAATCCAACACTCAACACAATTAAGTATTATTTATTTTCTAAATTTCATGTGAGCACGTAGAAATTAGAATCCTGTCATATTCAAAAATTTGTTGTTAAGGAATATGTCACGCAAAAGCTATGAGCGTTACGACCAAAGCAAACAACAATCCAAAAAACCCATTCCCACCTTATAAAAACCTATTATTTGATCGAAATTAGTGCCCCATAAAAGGGATAAAGGGTTAAGGGAGAGAAACACAATTTTTCATCAAGATTGTTCGATCCTTCAAGAATCTCATGGGTTAAAGGTATACTTTTATCTTGTATGATATTGTGAAAATCATATTGTTCTAAGGTTCTTGGCTATTATATAATAATTAGGGTTTGTCATTATGGGAATTAAGATTTATTCCATATAACGAAGAAACATGATAATAGTTTTATTTGTGATGGTTTGTTGTTCTAACAAAAGGTGATTATTGATTTTCATATAAGAAATAGAAAAATCCAATAAGTGGTATCAGAGCATGATTCAAAACTTATGATTTCCCTATGAAGTTTATTTATTTTTTATTGTTTCTCGCTTATGAAATCAAATTTTAATAAGAATTTAATTTGTTGAGTATTTTTCCCGTTGAATTACAATTAGCTATTAGACCCTTAGGATTTTAATGTTTAATTTTCTTACTATTATTGTAAAGATTTTTCTTACCGAATTTTATTGGTGAGCAGTATACCTCTGATGTTATTGTGATAAACTTATGTCAATTAAAGTTATTTTATCAATTTCGAGAGGTGTACATAGAATGTGTTTTTGTGGATACATATAAAGTGAAGATTTTCTTGATTCGTGAAATTTTGAATCAATTTAAAATTGGTCACTTTGATTGAGCAATAAGTATGATTTTGTGTGGTGTTATATTGTTTTATCATGATAGATCCATATATATGTGTGTGTGTGAATTGAGGAACAATTTATTCTATATAGTACGAGTCTTGCATCTGAATGGTGATGCATCAATGATATGTATTCTAACTTATTTAATGACAATTGATATGATATATGTGAACATGAGTAATAATTTTATGTCATTATTTAGTGCATTAATTGCCATAATCTTTGACCGAATAAATCAAATTCTTTAAATCTGTAGGTAGTGATTATGATCCTTTTATAAAAGAATCACTTACTGTACAATTTGGGGTTATAAACTTTAAGTGTATTATCTTATGCTATGGTAATAGTAATGACAACATGAAGGATGAGTACTTGAGCAAATGATCTATTTTCTTGGTAATGGTGTATTGTGAAGGTTTATGTGACTTAAATTTTTTATTAATTGAGCATATTAGCATGTTTGCAATTACCAAAGGACCAAACTTTCATTTGTTTTTAATATAAAATTATCATCGAGAAATTTTGCTCAATATGATAT
>JAREIK010001778.1:0-21496 GCA_029783825.1 Sapria himalayana
AGACAGATAGATAGATAGATTTGCAGATAGGCAAATAGACAGATAGATATAGGGGGACAAATAGACATATAGATATAAAATAGACAGATAGGTAGATATAGATATATAGAAAGATAGTTAAAATAATAGACAAATAAACAGATAGATAGATAATAGATCGATAGATAGATAATTCAAAAGAGATAGACAAATATATAGTTAATCAGATAGATAGATATACAAAGACAAATTGATAGATAGAGAAATTGAGAAATTCGACATATTGACAGTTAGACAAATAGACAGATAGACAGATAGACACATAGGCATATAGACGTATAGATGATATATAGAAAGTTAGATATAAAGATAGATAGATCAATAGATAGATAGATATATAGATAGATAGACAGATTGATTAATTATTGACAAATAGACAAATAGTAAGATAGAAAAAGTGATAAATGACTTGATTGACAGATAGATAGATAGGCAAATTGATAGAGAGAAAGCGATATATATAGATAGACATATAAAAGATAAATAGATAGATAGATAGAATAATAAATAGATAGACCAATAGACAGATAGATAGATAGATAGATAGAAAAATAGATAGATATATATTTTTATAGATTGACAGATAGATAGATAGACAGATAGACGTATTGACTTATAGACAAATAGATAGATAGGAAAATAAATAGATTGAGTAGATAGACAGATCAATAGATTTACTAATATAGATCGATAGATAGACCCAATTAGATTGATTTATAAATAGAAGACATATAGATAGATCGATAGATAGACATATAAATAGATTGATAAATAAAATAATAGAATGATAGACAGATAGAAAGATAGATAGACAAACAGATAGATAGACAGACAACAGATAGATAGATAGACATATTGATAGAAATACAGATAGATAGATAGATAGACATGTAGATAGATAGATATATAGATAGATAGATAGGTAGATAGATAGATATATAGATAGATAGATAGGTAGATAGATAGATATATAGATAGATAGACAGTTAGATAGATAGATATATAGATAGATATATAGATAGATAGACAGATAGATATATAGATAGATAGTTAGATAGTCAGATAGATAGATAGATAGATATACATATAGTCATATATATAGATACAAAGATAGACATAAAGACACATAGATAGAGAAACAAATTAATAGATTGATAAATAGACAGATAGACATATAGACTTGCAGATAGATAAAATAGGCAGATAGATAGATAACTAGAAAAATAGATAGACAAATCGATAGATAGAAAAATAGAAAGATAGAAAGATAGAAAGATATATAGATAGATAGAATGACAAAACGAAATATAGGTAGATAGATAGACAAATAGATAGATATAAAGACAAGTAGATAGATTGACAAATAGATAGATATTAGATAAATATATAGAAAGATATTCATATATACAGATATAAAAATATTCATATAGATAGATAGATAGACAGATAGACATATAGACATATAGACATATACACAGATATACAGATTAACAGATAGACATATTGATAGATTAAAAATAGACAGATAGACAAATATAAATATAGATAGATAGACAAATAGATAGATAGATAGATTGACAGATAGACTGAAGATAGATAGATTGATAGACAAACAAAAGACATGTAGACAAATAGACACATAAAAAATAGACAGATAGATCAGTAGATAGATTTAAAGATAAACAGATAGACAGATAGATAGATAGATAGACATAGTGTCAGATTGACAGATTTATATATAGACAGATAGATAGATAGACAGATATACATATAGACATGTAGAAAGATTGAAATATAGATAGACACATAGATATGTAGATAGATAGGTTGACAGATAGACAAATAGATATATAGAAAGATAGGTTGATATGCAGATTTACAGATTTACAGATAGTCATATAGACAGATATACATATAGATAGATAGACATATTGGCATATCGACAAATAGATGGATTAACATATAGATAGATAAAGATATAAACATATAGATTTATAGACAAATAGATAGATAAGCAGAAAGATAGAAAGATATATAGACAGATAGACAAATAAAAATCTAGTTAAATATAAAAATAAAGAGATATACATTTATACAGATAGTTAGATATACAGATAGACAAATAGACATATATGAAGTTAAACAAATAGGTAGATTGACAGATAGACAAATAGACAAATAGACAAATAGAAATATAGACAAAAAGATTGATTGCCAGAAAGACTGAATACAAATAGATAGACAGATAGGTAGATAGATAGATAGAAAAATTGGCAGGTATACTGATTGACAAATAGATGGATACAATCATAGACAAATAGATATATAGATCGAGAGATATATATATATAGACATATAAATGATATACAGAAATGTAGAAAGATAGATAGACAAATAGATATATAGATTATTTGATTTGTAGGCAGACAAATAGATCGATAGTAAGATAGATTGATAGATATACCGATAAACATATAAACAGAAAGATAGTTATACAAATAGATAGATAGATAGATTTATAGATAGACAGATAGACAATTAGATAGATAGATAGATATACAGATAGACATTTTAATAGATATATAGATAAATATATAGACAAATAGATAGATAGATAGATAGTTAGACATATAGATAGATATACAGATAGATAGTTAGAAAAAAAAGACAGATAGACAGATAGACAGATAGACATATATATTGGTTGGCAGATTGACAGAAGATAAATATAAAGAGAGAAATAGACCTGATATACAGATTTATAGTTAGATTGGGAGATAGATAGATAGATATATAGATAGATAAATTAATAGAAAGAAAGAAAGATAAATAAATAGAAAGATAGTCAGATATATAGATAGATAAATAGACAGGTAGATAAATAGGCATATTGTCAAATAGACAGACATATAAATAGATAGAAAGATAGATAGGTAGATAGATATATAGATATATAGATAGATATATAGATAGAACGATAGATATACAAATATACAGAAAGATAGATAGATTGATAGATAGATATATAGATAGATAGATAGATAAATATATATAGATAGATAGATAAATAGATATATGTATAGATAGTTAGATAGATAGACTAATAAATATATATATAGATAGATATATAAATAGACAGACATATAGATACATACACATGTATACATATAGATAGATCGATATATAGAAAGATTTATAGATAGACATATAAAAATATAGATAGGTAGAAAGATAGCTAGATATAACGATAGATAGAAAAATAGATAGAGAGATAGAAAGAGAGACAAATAGATAGATAAAAAATTATACAGATAGACAAATAGTCACAAAGACAAATATATTGATTGACAGATAAATATATAGAAAGATAGATTGATAGATAAATAAAAATGAATAGATAGAAGATAGCCAACTTGATAGATAGACATAAATAATAGATAGATAGATAAATATATAGACAGATAGACAGATAGGTATATATTCAAATAGATAGGTAGATACATGGATAGATAGACAGATAGACAAAAATGCACATAGATAGAGAGACGGATAGATAGATAGATAGCCACATAGATATATAGTTAGATAAATAGATAGATTGATAAAAAGATAGATAGAAAGATAAAAAGAAAGAAAGAAAGATAGATAGATATATAGATATATAAAGATATATATATATATATATATATATATAGTTAGACAGATTAATAGATAGATATAGACAAATAAACATGTAGATAAAAGATAGATAGTTAGACATATAGACATATAGAAATATAGATAGATAGAAAGATAAATAGACATATAGACATATTTATAGATAGATAGATAGAATGATAGACATATAACAGTAGGTAGATATGTAGATAGGTAGATAGGAAGATAGGCAGTTATATAGATTGGTACATAGGCAGTTAGACACATAGACAAATAGAAAATTAGATAGATTAATAGATTGACAGATTGACTGAATGATAGGAAGACTGGTAGTCAGATTGAGAGATATAAAGATAGAAAGATAGATATATAGACAAATAGAAAGATAGATAGATAGACATATAGATCAATAGAATTGAAGATAAATAGATTGATTGATTTATTTATTTATTTATTTTATGAATGATTGGATGATAGATATGTAGAAGGATAGATAGATATATAGATAAATAGATACACACACACACACATACACACACACACACACAAATACATAGATAGTTAGATAGATATATTGATAGATAGATATATAGTTATCAAGATAAAAAGATAGATAGATATATAGATAGATAGGTAGATAGTTAGACATATAGACATTTAAAAAGATAGATAGATATATATATTTAGATAGATTTATAAATAGATTTATAGAAAGAGAGAAAGAAAGATATATAATTAAATAGATAGACAGATAGATAGATAGGCTAATAGGCATCTAGACCGACACACAGATAGATAGTTAAATAAATAGGTAGATAGATAAATAAATAGACATATAGACAGATAGACAGACAGACAGATAGAAAGTTAGAAAGATATACAAATAAATAGATATACAAATATACAAATAGATAGATAGACAAATAGATAGATAGGCAAATAGACTGATAGACTGATAGATAGATAGATACTTAGAAAGATAGACAGATAGCCAGATATCTAATAGGCACAAAGATACATAGATAAATAGAAAGAAAGATAGAAAGATTAATATATATATATATATATATATATTATTTGATAGATCGACAATTAGATAGATAGGACGATAGGCAGATAGATAGATATATACATAGACAGATAGATAGATAGAAAAACAAATATACAAAATTGATAGTTAGACAGATAGATAGATATACAGATAGATAGATAGACAAATAAACAAATACATAGATATATATATAGACAAAAAGATAGATAGACAAATAGACAGATAGATAAAAATATAGATAAAAAGATAGATAAAAAGATGGAAAGACAAATATATAGATAGATAGATATACAGATAGACATATATATAGATAGACATATAGATAGATAGACATATAGACAGATGGACAAATAAATAGATAGATAAATATAAATATATATAGATAGACATATAAGAAGATAGGCATATCGATAGATAGGCATATAGATTTATAGATTAATAGATTGATAGATGGTAAGATTGATAGATAGACCAATAGACATGTAAACAGATAGATAGTTATACAAATAAATAGATAGATTTATAGATAGATAAACAGATAGATAGATAGATAGACAGACATATTATTTAATATATAGATAGATATATAGATAGACATATAAACAAATAGACAGATAAATAGATAGATAGATAGACATTTAGACAGATAGATTTTTATATAGAAATACAGATAGATAGATAGACAGATTGAAAGATAGATAGATAGACATATATATAGATTGACAGATACATAAATAGATATAAAGATAGACAAATAGACCTGGTAGACAGATTTACAGTTAGATTGGTAGATAGATAGATAGATATATAGATAGATAAATTAATAGACAGATAGATAGACAGACATATAGATAAATAGATAGATAGCCAGATATATATATATATATATATATATATATAGATAGACATGTAGATAAATAGGCAGATAGTCAAATATATAGATAGATAGATAGATAGATAGAAAGAAGGATGGTTATATATATAGATAGATATATAGATAGAAAGATAGATATACAAATATACAGATAGATAGATTGACAGATAAACATATAGAAAGATTGACTGATAGATATATATATATATATATATATATATATATATATATATATATATATATAGTTATATAGATAGATAGTTAGATAGATAGATAGATAAACATATATATATATAGTTAGATAGATAGACATATAGATATATACACATGTATACTTATAGATAGATCGACATATAGAAAGATTTATAGATGACATATAAACATATAGATAGGTATAGAGATAGCTTGATAGATCGATAGACAGATAAATTGATAAAGAGGTAGAAAGAGAGACAAATAGATAGATAGAAATTTATACATATAGACAAATCGTCACATAGATAAATATCTTGATTGACTGATAAATATATAGAAAGATAAACTAATAGATAGATAGTAAAATGGATAGATAGAAGATAGTAGATAGAGGATAGAAGATAGACAACTTGATAGATAGACATAAATAATAGATAGATAGATAGATAACTAGATAAATATATAGACAGATAGGAAAATATTCAAATAGATAGGTAGATACATAGATAAATAGACAGATAGACAAAAAGGCACATAAATGGAGAGACTGATAGACAGACAGATAGATAGATAGATAGATAGTCACATAGCTAGACAGTTAGATAAATAGATAGATTGATAAAAAGATAGATAGAAATATAAAAAGAAAAAAAGATAGATAGATATATAGATATATAATTAGACAGATTAATAGATAGAGATATAGACAAATAAACATATAGATAAAAGATAGACTGTTAGACATATATACATATAGAAATATAGATATATCAATAGATAAATAGACATATAGACATATTTATAGATAGATAGAAAGATAGATCGATAGACATATAGACATATAGGTAGATATGCATTTAGATAGATAGGCAGTTAGGTAGATAGGTACATAGGCAGTTAGACACATAGAGAGATAGACAATTAGATAGATTAATAGATTTACAGATTGAATGAATGATAAGAAGACTGGTATTTAGATAGAGAGATAGAAAGATAGACATATAGACAAATAGAAAGATAGATAGATAGACATATAGACCAATAGAAATAAAGATAAATAGATAGATTTATTTATTTATTTATTTTTTGAATGATTGAATGATAGATATGTAGAAGGATAGATAGATATATAGATAAATAGATAGATAGATATATATATATACACACACACACACACACATAGATAGATAGATAGATAGATAGATAGATAGTTAGATAGATATATAGATAGATTGATATATAGATAGCGAGCTAAAAAGATAGATAGATAGATAGACATATAGGCATTTAAATAGATAGATATACATATAGATAGATTTATAAATAGATTTATAGAAAGAGAGAAAGATAGATAAATAGATAAATAGATAGACAGACATATATATAGGCTAACAGGCATCTAGACAAATAGATAGATAGATAAACAGATAGATAGATAGACATATAGACATATAGACATATAGACATACAGATAGATAGAAAGATATACAAATAAACAAATAGACAAATATATAGATAGATAAATAGACAGATAGACAAATAGAAAGATAGACAAATAGACAGATTGACAAATAGAAAAATAGACTGATAGATAGATTGATAGCTACATAGAAAGATAGACAGATAGCCAGATAGCCAATAGGCAGAAAGATACATAGATAGATAGAAAAAAAGGATAGAGAGAGAGAGAGAGATATATATATATATATATATATATATATATATATATATAGTTTGATAGATCGACAAATAGATAGATTGGAAGATAGGCAGATAGATAGATATATACATAGACAGGTGGATATATAGAAAAACAAATAGACAAATTGATAGTTTGATAGATAGATAGATATACAGATAGACATATAGATAGATATACAAATAGACAAATAGATAGATATATAGATAAACAAAAATATCGATAGACAGATAGACACATAGATAAAAAGAGAGATAAATAGATGGAAAGACAAATAGATAGATAGATAGATATACAGATAAACATTTATATAGATAGACATATAGACAAATAAATAGATAGATAGATAGATAAATAGATATACAGATATACATATAAGAAGATAGGAATATAGACATATAGGTAGATATGCAGATATGCAGATAGGTCGAATGAAAGATAGACAAATAGATAGACAAATAGTCAGATAGATAGTTAGATAGATAGAGAAATAGTTAGATTAATATATTGACAAATTTATAGGATGACTGATACATAGATCAAGAGATATACAGATAGACATAAAGAAAGAAAGATAGATAGACAAATAGTCAAATAGAAAGATAGATAAATAAATAGACAGATAGATAGAACGATAGATATATATAGATAGATTTATTTATTTATTGATTGAATGATTGAATTATATATTAGTAGATGGATAAATTGATATATAGATAGATATATAGATAGATAGTTATATAGATAGATAGATAGATAGAGAAATAAATAAATAGATAGATAGACGATTAGACAGATAAACATATAGACATTTACATAGATAGATAGATAGACATATAGATAGATTTATAAATAGATTTATGCATAGACAGATAGATAAATAAATAGATAGACAGATAGATAGATAAATAGATAGACAGATAGATAGATAGGCTATAATTAGACAGATTGACAGATAGATAGATAGATAGACAAATAGACAGATAGACAGATAGACAGATTGACAGACAGACGGATACATATATTGATTGATTGACATATAGAAAGATAGATAGAGTGATAGATAGATAGACAGATCAACAGATCTATAAATAGATAGATAGATAAAAAAAACATATAGATAGATAGATAGATAGACATATAGACAAATAGATAGATAGACATATAGATTTATAAATATATAGATAGATAGTCAGACAAATATACAAATAGAAAGATAGATACGTTGATAGATAGTTACATATATAGATACATAGATATATTGATTGATTGACACATATATAGGTAGACATATAGACATATACACATATAGATAGATAGATAAATAGATAGATTGATAGATAGGTAGAAAGATATATAGATAGATAGACAGATAGATAGATATAAAGATATACAGATAGATAGATATAAAGATAGACATATAGAAAGATAGATAGACAAATAGACAGACATATAGATAAACAAATAGAGAGCTAGACAAATAGATAGATATAGTGATAGACTTATAGACTGATAGATTGATAGACACATAGACAGATAGACTGATAGACATACAGATAGACAAATTGATAGATAGATAGATAGAGAAACAAATAGATAGATTGACAACTAGACAGATTGACATAAAATAGAAAAATAGATAGATATATAGATAGACCATTAGATATAGACAGATAGAAAGATATACAGATAAACAGATAAACAAATATACATATTGACAAATATAGAGATAGAAAGATATACAGATAGATAGATCTATTGATAGATAGATAAAACATAGACAGATAGATAGATGGATATATATATATATAGATAGATAGATAAACAAATAGGTATAATGAAAGATAGAAAGATATACAGATAAATAGATATACAAATATATTGATAGACTAATAGGCACATAGACAGATTGACTGGTATACAGATAGACAGATAGATAAATAGACATATAGACACATAGATTGATAGACTGATAGATAGATAGACAAAATGCCAAAAATTTAGATAGGTAGATAGATAATTAGATAATTAGATAGAGAGAAATAAAGAAAGATAGATAGATATATATATATATATATATATATATAGTTAGACAGATAAATAGATAGAAATATAGACACATAAACATATAGTTAGATGTATATATAGTTCGACAGATAGACATATAGACATACATGTCTATATTTCTCTCTCAACATTCAAGCCTACAAGGTGCTCAATATTGCCTTTTATTTTTAGAACATGAGCACTAACTGAAGCACCTTCAACAAACTTGCAAGAATGCATTGCCTTGGTACTCTCTTACATTTTTTACCTTGCTTGTTGCTGGAACATTTTTTATAATATTGAAGTTCATATTATAAGCTTCTATATTTTTCATATTCTTTTAGAGTTCAGAACTCATGGTCACTAGCATCAAGTATGTAACATCAATAGAGTCATTATTATGCTTCTTATAAGATTCTTATAATCTCTAGTAGCATTATCACTTGGTTCTTCATGTAGAGCTTCATTTAAGACATAAAGCTTCCTTTTTTGTATAATAAAAATTCTCAAATTTCAAAACCAGTCAAGAAAGTTAGTCCCTGTAAGTTTATCCTTCTCAAGGATTGATTATAGTGACATAGTAAAATTGTTGTTGTTGTTGGCCATCTACAATGAATTCAAAGTTCGATAAGTATTTTGATTATAAAAAATTCTCACTAAATTAATAACCCTCAAGAATAATCATATCAATATAGTGTGCTAAGGTCCATATTTTACTCAACTTTAAATCAACTTTGTCATGATACTAAAAATTAAGTTATTTAGGTAGGTAACTTTTACCAGTTACATCTCATGCAATTCTTAGATATTAATAGGATTTTGACATCATATGTCCCGACATGCTTGAATCTGATCTAATGCTATTAGTACCAAAACCATTTTGATAACCTAATAAAATTACACCATTTTTAAACATAAGGGTAGCACCATTAATCATATTGTCTTAATAATGTCACCTAATGTACTTCTACTTTGGTAGAACCCACAATAAGGTGATAAAAAGTTTGACAAGTGTTTAAATATGGATGACATGTTAACTTTAAATTTTATGTGAGGGATCTTGATTGATTTTAATTTTCAATTAATAGATCTCATCATATATCTAGTATCACCTAATCATATAATATCATACATAGTATCTCATACATGTATATAATAAACAAGTCACAGTATGGCCTTAATCTAGATTGATCACCATAAGCCAATATGAAGATCAATAGTCATTCCTATGTAGTAATAAGCAGCTCCATGAAGTTGATTTGACCACCAACTTGCGAATAGACACCTAGCTCCTCTATCATCATGTTGAATTGTAGGACTTCAAATGGCTTACATTGTCTCTCTTATTTTATTACAATAATTAAAAAAATTCAATAAAATAAAAATGACATGCAAGCTGTATTTAATAATTATAACCCTTAAAAAAATAATAATAATCTACCAAACACATTGGTTAAAAAGGCCATACTATGCACACTGTGAAGCAACATAACATGCAAAATATATAATGTTATCATTTAGAAAAATAATTTGTATTAAAAGAAATAAATTATAATAGCCGTGTATTTAAAAACAATTAAATTTATAAGGTGTTATGTCGAGCTATTATGGTGGTTATACTAGCTAGTTAGTGAATAGGATCAAGGGGGGCCACCCTCACGGGGTCAGGGGCAGCAACCCAGGATAAAAAAATAAAATTTCCATTGACCTTATCGATAAATTTTCATTGATCTCATCAATAATTTTCATTGATCTCAACAATAAATTTATATTGATCTCATCAAAAAAATTTCATTGATCTTATTAATAAATTTTCATTGATCTTATCAATAAATTTTTATTTATATTATCAATAAATTTTTTTTGATCTTATTAATAAATTTTGAATAAGCCAAAAACAATCAAAATCACATTAAAACAACATATAATGTAATCTCATTACACATAGGGCTTATTTTGGCAACACCATTAACAATCTCTGATATATCAAATTTGATATATGAATTTAGTCTATGTATTAATCTGATCAAGAAAAAGCTAGAATCATATATCATACTATTAAACACTTTAATGGCAATACCCATTCAGATTCTCAAACATACAAATTCTATTATGTTTCGGATTCAAACAATTAATACCTTAACAAAACCAATTAACTACGTCATTTAACAAAAACCATAATATCACATATATTCAAAAATACAAATCTTGCCAAAATCATAAGCATAACATACATATGATCAAATATGGCATTATCACTTTTTATGGAAACACATGTTCCTATAATACCACTGTTAGGGTTTATCGGGCAGAATATCCTCTCTAATTTGAACATAAACATAGTAGAATTTATAATTTTTTTATCCCTTAACCCACCAAGGATCACATGTGTTTCATAAAAACATGAAGGAAGGGTAAATGAAACTTACCTCTTGTAGATTGATTCATCATGCCTTCAAAGTGTGCGTCCTAGTTTATTCGGATCTTCAAAGGTGCTGCCTTTCTGAAAAATGATCATCCTCCACAAGTATCTACACACGAACAAATAATGAATGATCTTATTGAAATCCCCCTTTAAATTAATTTATTCATTAAAACTCAAGTTGATTGTAACAAATTAATTATTAAATTAAATCACGAATTTAAACTTTCTTAAAATTAATTTCAAATTTACATAATGACTAATTGTTATTTGTAATTTAATAAAATCTCATCATTTTAAATTACTATAGAGAGTGAAAAATCACATCCATTATTATTTGTTCTTAATGTGCGACTCTATATGTTCAATTAACATTGGCAGTAGGCTCAAATTACATTTTTATCCTACAAGTCATAAGTGGCCTAGAGCAAAACTTTACGACAACTAAAGTTAAATGAAAAGGTCATGATATGAGACAACCTTAATATTGCTAATGACATTATCTTTTGCCTGATGATATCTTGCTAGAATATAAGGCTTGGAAAAAGTCACCCTTATATCGTTCTATCTTTTATTACTCGAAACCCAATTTGACTGACTAAATAAATGATATTGATCACCATCAATTCATTTGAGCACGGCCATGCATTTCTTAGTTGCAAATATCGAGTGGACTTAGAGATATCCCTCTTTTAATAAGAGGGATAAATTCCATCTATATCACTCTTATCACACTTTATAATTCTTATTATATTCAAGTATAATATTTATAGTCATAAGATTAAAGACAATGTTAGATTATATCAAAACATAATATTCCATATGTTTAGAATTATAGTAGTCACAGGTCAAAGGATTTAAAAATATAACTATTTGAGATTAACTTAAGACTTTGATCCATGATTTAATCTCAAGATGAGTCTATGCAATATTTATTCTCATCAAATAGTGATAAATTTGATTTGTATCTCACACACATATTTATACCATGAATATAAATAAAACTTTATACTAATCTTAATTTATTTTTCTTCCCATAAAAATAAATGATTAGATACATTTAGAAAAATTAATAAAATTATTCAAGGATATTATATATAATAAACATGCAAATCATCATAATAATTAATTCTCATAAATAATCAAATAACTATATTCATATGATAGACCTAAAGCACTATTACTAACAATGCATAGTCAGATAGCAAAGAAAATAGACAAATAGATAGATATATAGATAAATAAATATGATAAACAAACAAATAGACAAATAGATAGATAGATAGATAGACAAAAAGATAGATTGACAGATAAATAGATAGATAGATAGATAGATAAATAGATAGATAGATAGACAGTTAAATAAATAGATAGATATACAGATAGACATATAGTATAGATAGATAGACAATAGACAGATAGATAGATAGACAGATAGGAAAATAGACAAATCAACAAATAGATAGTTAAATAGATAAATAGATGGATAAACATATAGACAGATAGACAGATAGACAAATAGATAGCTAGACAAATAGATAAATTGATAGATTTATAAGAAGACCAATAGTTAGATCAAGAGAGAGAGAGAGACATACAGAAAGATAAATAGATAGATAGACATATAGAAAATAGAAAAAAAATAGATAGATAGAAAGATAGGTAGATAGAAAAATATAGAGATAGGGAGATAGATAGATTTACAAATAGACAGATAGAAATATAAAGACAGATAAACATATAGATAGAAAGACATATAGATAGATAGATATACAATAGATAGATAGATAGATGGATAAAGAGATAAACAGATAGATAGATAGACTAATAGATATATAGATAGATAGATAGATAGATAAACAGATAGATAGATCGATATATAAATAGATAGATAGACAGGTAGACAGATAGTCCAATAGACATATAAATAGAAGATCGATAGACAAATACATAGATAGATAGATAGATAAGGAGTTATATATAGATATATAGATAGACATATAGACATATAGACATATATATATATAGACAGATTGATATATAGGTAGACAGATAGACAAGTAGACAGGTAGATAGATAAACAGTTAGATAAATAGTCAAAAAGATTGATTAATAGAAAGATAGATATATAGATAGGCAGATAGCAGATAACAGATAGTCAGAGAGCCATATAGATATATAGAAAGATAGATAGACATAAAGAATTATAAATAGATAGGTAGATAAGCAGATAGATAGATAGACAAATAGAAAAGTAGATAGATAAACAAACATACAAACAGATAGATAGATAGACAAATAGATAGATATATATATAAAGAGATAAATAGATAGACAGATAGATAGGTAGATAGATAAACATATATATAGATAGGCAAAAATGCAAATAGATAGACAAATAGACATATAGACATATAGATAGATAGATAGATAAATAGTTTGATAGATAGACAGATAAAAAGTTAAATAGATAGATAGAATGACAAATAAATAGATAGATAGATAGATAGTCATATAAAAAAATATAAAGATAGATAGATAGATAGACAGACATATTGATAAATAGATAGATAGACAAATAGACAATTAGACAATTAGATAGATAGACCGATAGATAGATAGACCGATAGATAGATAGACAAATAGACAGATAGACATATAGATAAATAGATAACTAGATAGATATATAGATAGAATGATTGATTGATAGAAAGATATATAGATAGTTAGACAGATAGATAGGTAGATAGTTTGATCATAATTTATTCATATATATATATAGATAGATAGATAGATAGACTATTATATAGATAGATAGATAGATAGAGAGACATATAGACAAATTTATAGAGATATAATGAACTGATAGACAGACAAATAGATAGATAGATAGATATAGATAGACAAATAGACTTATAGATTGATAGATATATAGCCATATAAATAGATAGACAGATAGATATAGAGAAGTATAAATTGATAGACTGATAGACAAATAGACTAATAGACGGATAGACTTAAAGATAAATCTATATATAGAATGATATATAGATAGATAGTTTGAAAAATAGACAAATAAAAAGAAAGAAAGATACACACATAGATAGATAAATATATAGTTATACAGATAGATATATAGACATATACATAGATAGATAGATATATAACCTAATTTATGGAGAGACAGATAGAAATGTGGATAGATAGATTAATAGAAGGATAGATAAATAAATAGATAAATAGACAGATAGATAAGTCTACGGATATAAAGATATATAGATAGTTATATAGACACGTAGATAGATAGACAGAGAGACAAATATATAGCTAGATAGATAAGCAGATATGCAGTTAAAAAGATAAAAAGATATATTGATACACAGACAAATAAACATATAGATTGATATAGATAGATAGATTCATAGATAGACAGATAGATAGACATATAGACAGATGAATAGATAGACAGATAAACAGAAAGACATAGATATAGATAAACATATAGACAAATATACAGATCAACAAAAAGATAGATAAATAGATAAATAGATGGATAGACAAATAGATAGATAGTTATAGAGTCAGATAGACAGATATATAGAAAAATAGATAGATCGATAGCAAAATACATAGATAAATAGATAGATATATAAATAGATTGATAGATAGGAAGATAGATATATAGACAGATAAATAAAAAGAAAGATAGATAGTCAGATAGATAAATAAACAAATAGATAAATAGATAGATAGACAGATAGACAAATAGATAGATAGAAAGAAAGAAGGATAGATAGATAGATAGGTAGATAGATAGACAAATAGACAAATAGATAGATATGTAGATAGGAAAATAGATAGATAGATAGATAGATATATAGATATATAGATATATAGAAAGATATACATATTGATAGATATACTAATAGAGAGATAGATAGATAAACAAGTATACAGGAATACTGATAAATAGATAGACAATCAGATAGTAAGATAGATAGATAGATAGACAGATAGACAGATAGATAGATAGATAGACAGATAGATAGATAGATAGTCAAATAGATAAATAAATAGACAGATAGATAGATAGATATATAGATAGATAAATAAATAGATAGACATACAGACAGATAAAAAGATAGATAGATAAACATATATACAAATAGATAGATATACTGATAGATAGATAAATAAATAGACAGACACATTGATTGACATATAGACAAAAGACAAATTGACAGATAGAGAAAAAGCTAGATAGATAGATATATAGATTAACATATAGACAGATAGACAGATAAATAGATAGATTGACAAATAGACAAATAGACATATTGACAAATAGATAGATTGATATATAGATAGACTGATTAATAGATAGATAGATAGTCAAAAAGATAGATATATAGATAGACAAACAGATAAATAGCAATATAGATAAATAGATAAATAGACAGATAGTTAAATTGTCAGTTAGATAGATTAATAGACAAATAAATAAATTGAAGGATAAACAAATAGATAGATTTACAGTTAACCACTAGCTAGATGAATAGATAGATAAAAAAATAGATTGATAGATAGAAAGATAGATGGATAGGCAGATAGACATGTAGATAGATGGATAGATAAATAAAAAGTCATACAGATAGATAGAGAGATTGAATAATAGAGAGAAAGATAGATAGATAGATTGATAAATAGACAAACATATAGAAATCTGACAGATGGACAGATATATTGATTTATTGATATATACATAGATAGATAGCCAAATAGTGATATATATATATATATATATATATATATATTGTGTGTGTGTATCTTTAAAGATAGATAAATATATAAGTAAATAGATAGATTGATTTATTTATTTATTTATTGATTGAATGATTGATTGATAAATACATATATGGTTAGATAGATAGATAATATATATATATATATATATATATATATATATATATATATATATATATATTTATTTATTTATTTATTTATTTATTGATAGTTAGACAAAAAGATAGATAGAAAAACATATATATAGATATATAGATATATAGATATATATATATATATAGATATTTAAATTGTTATAAAGATAGATATATAGACATATACATAAATAGATAGATAGACATATAGATAGATTTATAGATCGACGGATAGATAGATAGATAGTTAGATAGATAGATAAATAGGAATATAGGTAGATAGGTAGATAGACATACAGATAGATAGGTAGATAGGTAGATAGACATACAGATAGATAGATAGATAGGCTGATAAACAGATAGACATACAAATAGATGGATAGAAGATAGATAGACATACAGATAGATAGATAGATAGATAGATAGAAGATATACATATTAATAAATAGACAGATAGACAAATAGATAGATAGATATATAGATAGTAATACATATATATATATATATATATAGACAGACAGATTGACAAATAAATAGATAGATATCAGATAGAATAAAAGGCATATAGATAGTAGACAGATAAATAGACAGATAGACAGAAAGGCTGGTCTACATTTAGGCATATTGGTAGATTGACAGATATATAGATAGGCTGATAGATAGTAATACAAATAGAGAGACATACAGATAGATATATAGATAGCCAAATAGATAGATTGATAGATTAATAGGAAGAATGAAAATAGATCGAGAGATAGAAAAATAGACTGATAGATATATAGAAAGATAGAAAGATAGACAGAAAGATAGAAAGATAGATAGATAGGCATATATGTAGATAGGAAGATAAGAAGATAGACTTATAGACATATAGACAAATAGATAGATGGATAGATATAGAGACACATAAATAGATAGACTTAATATACAAATAGACCTGATAGACTTATTGATATATAGACATATAGATAAATTGATAGACTGATAGAAAAATATATAGGTAGACATATAGATAGGTTGACAAATAGACAGATTGATTGATTGATTGACAGATAGATAGATAGAAAGTTAGACAGGTAGACAAATATACATATAGATAGATAGAAGATAGATAGAAAGATAAAAAGATAGATAGATAGACATATAGATAGATAGAAAGATAGACATATAGACAGACAGACAGATAAATAGATAGATAGATTGATTGATTGACATAAAGACAGACAAATAGATAGATAGACAAATAACTAGATAGTAATATAAATAGATAAACAAATAGACATATAGACTTATAAATAAATAGGCAGATAGACAGATTGACAAATAGATATATAGACAAATAGATAGATACATAGATAGACAAATATATAGATAGAAAGATAGATAGATATATCATAAGACGGATAGACCGATAGATAAATAGATAGATATACAGATAGATAGATATATATAGTCAGATAGATAGATAGATAGATAGACAAATAGAAAGATAGACAGAAAGATAGATAAAGATATATATATATACACACATAGATAGATATATAAACATATACACATATAGATAGATTTATTAATAGATAGATAGATAGATATATATATATATATATATATAGACAAATAAATATGTATACATATAGATAAATAGACTAATAGACAGATAGCAAGATAGAAAGATATATAATTAGATAGATAGTAAGATAGATAGACATATAGAGAAATAGAAAGATAGACAGACATACTGATAGATAGATAAATAGATAGATAGGCAGATATAAAGACAGATAGATCGATTAAAAGATAGATTGATAAAAGATAGATAGATTGACAGATAGATAGATTGACATATAGATAGATAAACATATCGAGTTTAGTCAGATAGATAGATATAGAGACAAAAACATAAAAAGTTAGATATATAGACAGATATATAAATAAATAGATAGACATATAGATAGTTAGACAAATAGATAGATATAAAGATAGATAGTAGATAGATAAAAAGAAAAACAAAAATATATATAGACAGATAGATAGAAAGATAGATATACAGATAGATAGATTGACATATAGACAGATTTGATAGTTAGTCAGAATGTCAGATAGACAGATAGACAAATAGATAGATAGATCAACAGATAGACATAAAGAATGATAGAGAAAGAGATAGACAGACATATTGATTGATTGATAGTTAAATAGTAAGATAGACAAATAGTCAGATAGACAAATAGAAAGAAAGATAGATAGGTAGGTCGGTAGACTGATAAACAGATAGATAGATAAATAGATAGAGAGATAGAGAGATAGACAGATAGATAGAAAGATAGACAAATAGATAGATAGATAAATATACAGTTAGACAAATAGATAAATAGATAGAGTGATAGATGGCTATACAGATAGATAGATAGACATCTAGACAGATAGATAGATAAACAGATAGGCACATAAAAACATAGATAGATAAATACACAGACAGACAGATAGAGAGATTGACAGATAGATATATATTCATATAAATAGATATATAAATAAGGAGATAGATAAATAGAAAGATAGACTTTTAGATAGATAGATAGATAAAAAAATTGTTAGATATACATATAGATAGCTAGATATATAGACAGATAGATAAGAAGAAATTTAGACATATAGACAGATAGATAGACAGATAGATATATTAAAATATAAAAAGATAGAAAGATAGATATATAGACAAATAAACAGATAGATAGATATACAGATAGAGAAATAGACAGTTGGTCAGATGGTTAGATATATAGTTAGAAAAATAGATAGATAGATCAACAGATAGGCATAAAGTAAGATAGATAAATAGATAAATAGATACAAAGATAGATAGATATTCAGATACTCATATATATAGATAGTCAGATAGACAAATAGATAGATAATTAGTTAGATAAATAAATAAGTAGACAAATAAACAAATAGAGAGAAAGATAGATAGATAGATAGATAAATAGATATAGATATATATATATATATATATATATATATATAGTTAGATCGATCGTCAAATATATAAATAGATAGATAGAAGGACAGATAGATAGATAGATAGACAGATAGATAGACAAAAAGAAAGACAGACAGATAGATAGACAATAAGAAAGAAAGACAGATAGATAGAAAGTTAGACAGATACACATATAGACAAATAGACAAATAGAATTATATGAAGCTAGACAGATAGACATATAGACATATATATATATATATATAGATAGATAGATAATAATATATAGATAGATAGCACACATAGATATATATAAGGATAGTTAGATAGTTAGATATTTGAAAGAAAGATTGATAGATAGTTAGAAGACATATAAATAGATATACTGATTTAAAATTCGACATATAGATAGATAGAAAGATAGAAAGATAGAAAGATATAAGATAGATAGATTGACATATATATAAATAGATATTTAGACACATAGATAGATAGATAAATTGATAGACAAATAGACAAATAGATAGAAAGATAAATATATAGATAGATAGACTACTAGACAAATAGAAAGACACTCAGATATATAGATACACAGATAGAAGATGTACAGATAGTTAGATTGGAAAATTAAGAGATAGAAATATTGATAGATAACAAATAGATAGATGGATAGATTGATAGATACACAGATAGCTAGATAGATAGATAGAAAAATATATATATATATATATAGATAGAGAAAATATATATTTATATTTAGACAAAAGACAGAAAAAAGATAGATAGATAAACGGATATATATATATATATAATAGATAAACCTTAAGACAGATAGACATTTATACATACACACACACACACACACACACACACACACACACACATATATAAGATATAGATTGATAGATAGACATATAGACAAATTTAGAGATAGATAGATTGACAGATATAAATATGTAGATAGGTAGATAGACAGTTAGATAGATAGATAGATAGATAGATAATAGATGATAGTGAGACAAATAGATAGATAGATGGATAGAAAGACACAAAAATAGACATATAAACAAATAGACAGAAAATTGATATACAGATAAATAGATAGATAAATAAATAGATAAAGAGATAGATAGACAGATAGATATATTGGCAGATAAATAGTTAGATAAATAAATAGATAAATATATATATATAGATAATAGATAGGCACATATAAAGATATAAAGATAGACATATAGATTCTATAATAATATACAAATAGTCAGATTGACAGATTGACAGATAGTTAGATAGACAGATAGACAGATAGACATATAGACAAATAGGCAGTTAGACAAATACATAGATAGACCAGATAAATAGATAGACAGATAGAGAGACAGACTGATAGATAGATAGTTATACAAATAGACAAAAATACAAATAGACAAAAAGACAAATAGATAGATATATAGATAGCTAGATATACATATAGATAGAGAAAAATAGAATTAGACAAATAGATAGATAAACTGATAGACAGGCAGACAGATATATAGTAGAAAGGCAAATAGTGTATAGACTGATTGACAGATAAACTCATAAATATTCAAAATA
>JAREIK010001778.1:26731-53830 GCA_029783825.1 Sapria himalayana
ATATATATATATATAGATATAGATAGATTAATGATCCGAGTGATGAATGATAGATAGATAGATATATAGATGGAGATATATAATATATAATATATATATATATTATATATATATATATATATAGAAAGATTGATTTATTTATTTATTGATGATAGATTTTTTTTTATTTTTGATTGATTGATTGATAGATAGATAGTTGGGCAGATAGATAGATAGATTCATTGATATATATATATATATAGATATAGAATTAATATATATATATATTAGATATATAGATGATTGATATATATATATATACACAAGATAGATAGACAGATAGAGAGAGATAGATAGACAAGAGACAGAGAGATGGTTAGAGAGACACATAGACATTAGATAGATAGACAGACACACTAAAAGATAGATCTTACAAATAAACAGACAGACATATAGATAAATAAAGAGATAGATATAGATAAATAGGATAGATATGTAGATAGATATGTAGATAGATATATATTATATATACACACAATTCAATAGATAGACATATAGACAAATATATATGGATACATAGACATATAGATAGATAGATAGATAGGTAGGTAGGTAGATAGATATGTATATAGGTAGATAGGCAGTAATTTATGTAAATATATAGGTATCTAGATAAATATGTAGATAGGTAGATAGACAAATACATAGATAGACAAGTCAAAAAATAGTCAGATAAATATATTAATAGACATACAGATAAATAGATAGACAGGCAGATAGATATACATATAGATAGATAGATAGTTAAATAGATAGTCGGGTAGATACATATATAAATAGACAGATAGACAGCTAGATAGATAGATAGACAGATAGATATCTAGATAAATAGATAGACAGATAGACATATAGATAGATAGACAGAAAGACAAATAGTCAAATAGACATACAGACAAACAGATAGATAGATAGATAGATAGACAGATAGACACATATTCAGATAGTCATATTGAAAGATAGACAATTAGATATATATATATATATATATATATATATAGAAAGACAGATAGAGACATAAAGAGATATACAAATAGACAGATAGACATATAGACAGATAGACTGATATTTAGATAGACAAATAGACATATAGAAAGATAGACAAATAGACATATAGATAGATAGTCAAATCAATAGATAGATAGATATATAGACAAATAGATAGATATACAAATAGACATATAAAAAAATAAATAGATAGACAAATAGACAATTAGATTCATAGACAGATATATAGATATAAAGATAGATTGATAGATAGATTGATAGACATATCTATAGATATATAGATATATAGATAGACATCATCAAATAAACAAATAGACATATAGAAAAATAGATAGATAGATGAATATTTAGAAATATAGATACAAAGATAGATAGATACACAATAGATAGTCACTACTAAAAATAAAGAGAATTCTGATCAAATTATCGACCAAAAAAATTTGTCGGTTATTACACACCAAATCACGACCATTTAGACACAAAAAAATGGGTTTCGAAAAAAAAAATAATTCCGACCAAATTTTAGACCAAATACCGACCATATTTATCAACCAAATAGTTTTGGTTAGAAATTGGTTTGTAAATTAGGAGGGAACTAGAAAAAAAAATTACCAACAAATTACTGACCATTTTCCGACCAAATTTTTTTTGCTTATACCTAGATTAAATTTTTTTTTTTTAATAAAATTTGCTAAGTCATCAGCACTTAGCAAAATTTTCCTCTTTTGTATTTCTAACATAGGTGAAACATGACTACAAGGGAGCAACCTAGGAATTATATCCCTTTTGTTACCAGGTAATTTTTTCATTGTTCTTCTCCTTCAGAATGCTATAAACATATCTCCTTCTCACTGAATTTTATTAGGACCATCAGATTTTTATTTTTCAGAATAATCAGGTATTAGCTTTTTTTAATTCTCACCTGATTTTCTTTCTTGTTGCTTCTATATTTATATCACCTATATGATTTTTCACTCGACACTATTAATGAAACTATAAATTATTAGTATAATCTTTGTTCTTCTATTGTTTAAATTTTTAGGGTTTTATTGATTTCAAATTTATAATATTTGCATTTTGTTCTTTCCTTCTTGATTTTTTCTATTTCTGTAATTTAAGAAAAATTAAACTTAATGTTAATGGCTTATATTTTTGTTTTCTCCAAGTAAATTATAAACATTTAGCAGTATATATAAAGTTTATACATTTATATAATCGTATGACATTATATATAAATGTATATACTTTAATTTATATAAATGTATTACATTATATATTAACAGCGATATGTTTATTTTAACACATAATATTATATATAAATATTTATACTTATGTGTTAATGTTTATAAATATCTATAAAATATTTACATAAAACTATCCATTTATATAATTTTTTATATAAAAATTATATAACATTAAATGGTTATACAATTTTGTAAACATTTATATTATATATTAATTTTTTATAAATATATAATATTTATAATGTTTATATAAATGTGATATATATACTATATATTATTTATAAAAGTATTACACATATATAATTATATTTAAGTAACATTTATAAAAATATTTTAATCACAAATATTATATATAAACACTTGTTTAATTATATAATCATATGTCATTATATATAAAAGTATTTATAACTATATTTATAATTAAGTAAACTATTTTTATAATTATATTTATAACTATACATGACTAATTTTTAACTATATAATAATGTATAACTATATGTATAATTCTATATAACTATATTTCTTAAAACAATATACTATATGCATAATAATATATAACTATATATAATTGTATTTTACTAAATCTATAACTATATAAATGTATATATAAATATATCTTTAACTACATACATATTTATATCTATGTGTATAACTATATATAAATATTTGTATAACTATGTAACACTCTGTATAATTAAATATAACTATATTTGTAACTATATATCCATATATGTATTCATATAATTAAATTAAAATATCTCTTCATAACGTTGTATATATTTATGTATAACTACTTATAACTACTAGTATAAATATATCTATATATAACTATATGTTT
Source organism: Sapria himalayana (assembly GCA_029783825.1). Lineage (NCBI taxonomy): Eukaryota > Viridiplantae > Streptophyta > Magnoliopsida > Malpighiales > Rafflesiaceae > Sapria > Sapria himalayana. The sequence goes on from JAREIK010001778.1 coordinate 29,858, forward strand.
AATTATATATAATTATTTATAACTATATATATTATATGTATGATAATATATAACTATAAATAATTGTATCTTACTATATGTATAACTATAAAAGTTTTATACATAATTATATTTAAATATTAAATTTACTGCTTATATATATTATATATTTGTATATATGAGTATATAAAAAGTATTTTACTATATCTATACCTATACATAACTACATGTATAATATGAATAATACTACATACCATAGAATGGTTTGCGATACTGTGGGTCCTGATGTACACGTACACTACATATACAGTGTATGTATACACTGGAATATATGTACATATACATTGTAGTGTATATGTACATATAAATAATTGTACATATATACCAATATATATGAATATGTACATATATACTAGTATATATGTATATGTACATATATACCAGTATATATGTACATATACACTATAGTATATGTACATATATACTATAGTATATGTACATATACACTACAACGTACATGTACATCTATACAATAGTGTATATGTATACACTTGTATATATGTACGTATAAACTACAATATATATATACATATATATTGTAGTATTATATATTTATCAAAATAGAACTTTTTTATTTATTTAATTTGATTTGATTGACTATTTAATTTTCATAAAGATATAGTACCGCAATGTTTTCCATACGAAGATTATAGAAGATAATGGATTTTTCACTAGGCATAACACATGCGACTAGGATAGCTTTGTCGCAGCAGAAAGATGGTGACCAGAGGAGCTGGGGGAGAGAAAGCAACGTCAATTTAATTGATAGATTATACTTTATGCACAATATGTATGTATGTATATATTGAAGTTTTATCCAGTAAAATCTAGTTGCAAATTTCTTGTACCTTGTGTTTGCAGGTTCGATGCAATTTTGAACAAACAAAGTTGATTTTTGAAGCCCTGGTTATGGTGTTTGTTCGTATTTTTTATGCTTATGATAGAATATCTAACTGTCTGATGTTCATTCTCCATAATAGATATTTACACTCTATTTTATGTAAATACATGTACATATATATCAGTATATATGAATATGTACATATATACCATAGAATGAGTTGCTTCTGCATTTCGTCTGGCTTACAAAGAAGTTTCAGAAGGGACATCTACAGTTCAACACTGATGATCTACTGATGCTCCAACTGCACATCTACTCCAGCACCTACAACAGCACTTGCAGCAACCACATTAGGGTTAGCAGTAGCAGACAGCTCTACCCTAGTACCCGACATCTCACCAAGCGGAACAGATACATCTCAGCATAATGATTATGAAACTAGATTGGAAGATTGAGTGTATTAGACACTTTTTTTATGTCTAAAACATGGATTTTGGAATTCATGTTTTTATTTTGTCTTGACTTATTTACTATATATATATGTAGTATATATATTAGTTTGCTTGATTTAATTGTACATTTCTTTTGTTTAGTAATCTTAAAATATATATATATAAGCAAGATATAAAACTCAAAAAAATATATATTTAAAAATTAATTTACCAACCAAATTGACACCAAAAACCGACCAAAATTTTTTAATATCAAAGATCAGTAAAAGGTCACCAAATGGTCGGTAATACTTATGGAGACCAATTATCGACAAATGATATTAAAAAATTTTGGTTGGTTTTTAGTCAGAATTTCATAAGTTATAACTCTTAATTTGAAGACCATTTGCCGATCTAATACTTTTGGTGAGAAAAAAATTGGAATATAGTCGATAATTATTTTTCGGTAAATGGTCAATAAATGGTCGGTAATTTACCGACAAACTTATTATTCGTCGACAAAAAAATTGTCGACGAGAAAAATTGCAACTAAATAATTTGGTCGGCAAATGGTCAGTAATAGGTTTTTCGTCCAAAAAATAACTAATTACCGACAAAATAATTGGTCAGTAATTCAGTAAATTTTAGTAGTGAGAGAGATAGATAGAAAATTATATAGAAAGAAATATAGATATTTAAATAGATAGATAGAAAGACATATAGACATATTTATTGATATACAGCTAGACAAAAAGATAGATAGATAGATAGATAGACAGGCAAACAGATCATTTATATAGATAGATAGACAGGTAAATAGATAGATAGATAGAAAGATACACAGATAGAAAAATAGACAGATAGATAGATAGACAAATAGATAGAGACATATAGATAGATAGATAGGTAGATAGCCAGATAAATAGATAGCCATATAGACAAATAGACATATTGACTGATAGACTGATAAAAAAACAGAAAGATAGACAGATAGACAATTAGGTAGATAGACAGATAGATAGATAATCAAATAGATAGATAGAGATATATATATATATATAAAGATATACAAATAGACAAATAGATAGATAGATAGATAGAATGATAGAGAGATAGACAGATAAACAGATAGATAGATAGATAGGTAGGTAGATAGAAAAATAGACACATAGATAGATAGATAGATAGATAGATAAATAGATACATAGATATATATATATATATATATATATATATATATATAGTCAGATAAATAGACAGTTAGAAAGATATATTGATAAATAGACAGATACACAGAAAGTTAGATAGATAGATAGATAGACAGTTATATTGATAGATATATTGACATATACATAAATAGATAGAAAGATAGACATCTAGACAAATTTATGGATAAACAAATAGAGATATAGACAAATAGATAGATAGATAGACATATAGATAGATAAATAGATAGATAGACATATAGTCATATAGATAGATAGACAGATAGATATAAAGACATATAGATAGGCATAAAAATAGATAGACAAATAGATAGATAGACGGATAGTCAGATAGACAAATAGATAGAGAAATAGATAGACAATTAGATAGATAGATCGATAGGCAGATAGGCAGATATGCAGATTGGCAGATATGTAGTTAGGTAGAAAGAGAGTTAGATAGATAGGTAGATAGACTGATAGACTGATAAAAAGATAGAAAGATATACAGATAGGCAGATTGACCAAAAGTCAGATAGATAGATAGATAATTAGTTAGTTAGTTAGATATATAGATAGACAAATAAATAGAAAGATAGACAGCCAGATAGATAAATAGACAGATACATAGATTGACAAATAGACAAATAGGCAGATAGATAGATAGACATATATGCAGATAAACAGATAGATAGATAGACCGATAGACATAAATATAGATACACAAATAGATAGATAGTCAGATAGTCAGATAGATAGATAGACAAATTGATAGATATAAAAATAGATAGAAAAAAATAAATAGATAGAATAATAGATAGATAGATAGATAGACATATAGTTAGATATAGAGATAGATATATAGATAGATAGATAGTTAGACATATAGATAGATAGATAGATAGATATACAGATAGACAGATATATAGATAGACAGATAGATAGATAGATAGACAAATAGACAAACAGATAGATAGATAGATTTATAGATAGATAGTTAGATAGATAGATAGATAGATACACAAATAGAGTGTTAGATATATAGATAATTATATAGATAGAAATATATAAATATAAATAGACAAATAAAAAATTTATAGATAGACAGATATACAAATAGATAGATATATAGATAATTAGACATATAGATAGATAGATAGATTCATAGATAGATTGATAGGTAAATAGATTAATAGATATATAGATAGTTAGATACACAAATAGAAAAATATATAGATAGATAGACAGATAGATATATAGACATTTAGACAGATAGATAGGTATATAGCCAGATAGCCAGATTGGTAGATAAACAAATAGATAGATTAAGTGATAGATAGATAGATATATAAATATAAAGATTGATAGATAGATAGATAGACATATAGAGAGATAGACAGTTAGACAAATAGATAGATACACAAATAGAAAGATATATATATTGACAATTAGATAGATAGATTGATTGATTGATAGATTGATAGATTTATAGATAAATAGATAGACAGATAGATAAATAGATAGATAGATAGACATATAGACAGATACATAGAAAAACATAGAAAGAAAGAAAGATAGCTAGATATAATGATAGATAGATAGACATATGGACAAATAGATAGATAGATAGATAAGCAGAAAGATAGAAATATAGATAGAAAGATAGATAGATAGATACATAGATATAGATATATATATAGTCAGACAGACAGATCGATAGATAGATAGATAGAATGATAAAATGATAGATTGACAGATATATAGAAAGTTAAATAGATAAATAGATTGTTATGCTGATAGACATATACATAGATAGATAGATATACATATAGAAAAATTTATAGATAGAAAGAAAGATAGATAGACAGATAGATAGATAAATACATAGATTGATAGATAGACAGATAGATAATTTGGTAGATAGATAGATAGATAATCAAATATAAAATAGATATATAAAAAGATATACAAATAGACAGATAGAATGATATATAGATAGATAGATAGATAAACAGATAAACAGATAGACAGATAGATAGGTAGATAGAAAGATAGACACATAGATAGATAGATAGATACATAGATACATAGAGAGAGATATATATATATATATATAGTCAAACAAATAGACAGATATATAGATATATTGATAAATAGACAGATACATAGAAAGTTAGATAGATAGATAGATAGACAATTATAATGATAGACATATTGACATATACATAGATAGATAGATAGAAAGATAGAGATATAGACAAATAGATAGATAGATAGACATAAAGATAGATAAATTGATAGATAGACATATAGACATATAGATTGATAGAGAGAGAGATATAATGACATATATATAGGTAGACATAAAAATAGAAAGACAAATAGATAGATAGACAGATAGTTGGATATATAGATAGATAGAAAGATAGTTAGATAATTAGATAGATAGGTAGATGGGCAGATATGTAGATTGGCAGATATGTAGTTAGGCAGATAGAGAGCTAGACAGATATATAAATAGACCGATAGACAGATAAAAAGATAGAAAGATATACAGATAAATAGATAGGTAGATTGACCAAAAGATAGATAGATAGGTTTATTGACCAAAAGACAGATAGACAGATAGATAGTTAAATAGATAGATGATAGATAGATAGACAGGTAGATAGATAAATTTATATAGATAGACAAAAATACTAATACACAGATTGACAGATAGATAAATAGGTAGATAAATAGATAGACAGATAGACAGATAGGCAGATAGTCAAATAGATAGATTGATTGATAGACATATAGATAGATACATATATAGATAGATAGATAGTTAGTTAGATAGACAGATAGACAAATTGATAGATATAAAAATAGATAGAAAGAAAAATAAATAGATCTAATAATAGATAGATTGATAGATAGAAATATATATAGATAGAGAGATAGATATATAGATAGATAGATAGTCATATAGATAGATAAATAGATATATGGATAGACAGATATATAGATAGACAGATAGATAGATAGACAAATAGACAAATAGACAAACAGATAGATAGATATATAGATAGATAGATAGATATGCAAATAGATTGTTAGATAGATAAATAATTAAAAAGATAAAAATATAGAAATATAAATTGATCGGTAAATAGACATATACAAAAATGTATAGATAGACAGATATACAATTAGATAGATAGATAGATAGACAGATAGATAGATAGATATATAGATAGACAAATATATAGATAGATAGATAAGCAAATAGATTAATAGATAGATAGATAGTTATATACACAGATAGACAAATAGATAGATAGATAGACAAATAGATATATAGACATATAGATAAATAGATAGATAGGTAGATAGGCAGATAGCCAGATAGGTAGATAGACAAATAGATAGATTGATTAATAGATAACTATATAAATAGAAAGATTGACAGATAGATAGATAGACATATAGACAGATAGACAAATTAATAGATAGACAGAATGATAGATAGAATGATATATATATTGACAATTAGACAGATAGATAGATTGATCCATATATATATATATATATATATATATATAGATAAATACATAGATAGATAGTTAAATACATAGATAGACAGATAGACATATAGACAGATACATAGAAAAAACAAATAGAAATAAAGAAAGAAAGATAGATATAATTATAGATAGATATATAGAAAAATAGATAAATAGATAAATAGACAGATAGACAGATAGACAGATAGGTAGATAGATAGAAATATAGAAAGAAAGATAGATAGAAAGATACATACATATATATATATATATATATATATATATAGTCAGACAGATATACAGACAGAAAGATATAAAGATAGAATGATAGATAGACAGATATACAGAAAGTTAAATAGATAGATAGATTGTTATGCTAATAAACATATAGACATATACATAGATAGATAGATAGATAGATATATAGACAAATTTATAGATAGACATATAGATAGATAGATAGATAGACAGATTTACAGATAGATAGATAAGATGAGGATGGTTTTTGCCTGGCCCGGCACGTGCCCAACCTAGAATAGCCTGGGTCTAAACCAGGAAAGACAGGCATGCCCTCGTCATGTCTTGGTCATGGCAACTGGTTCACCTCACAAGGGCCCAGGCCTTGGACCATGGACTTTTATGTGTCATGTCCCCTAGATAGTGTATGCAGGTGGCAAGTGCTAAGCATGATGGCAACATTATATCAACATATTATACATAACATAGATGTTTTAATTGTTATATGCATCTATTTATACAAAAAATAATTATTGTGTATTATAATATACAAAATACCTACATAATTTATATAGAATGTACATACAATGTGTATATACACTTGTATTGTATATATAAATATACACATTGTATATAAATAGAAATTTTTGTGTAGATACATATATACATAAAGTAAATACAAAATATATACATACATACCTAGTATATAAAAAATTTAAAATTAGGAATTAAAAAATTAAATAACAACACACTATCAAATTTAAACTTTTGTGTTGTTATCATATAAAATGATAACAACACACTCTCAAATGCCCAATTGAATTACACCACTATAGAGAAAGAACTTGTATCAAGAATCTTTTTTTGGCAAGTTAATATAATATTTATTGGGAACCAAAGTCCTAGTATATACTAAATATTCTATAATCAAATATCTCATAGAAAAGAAAGATGTCAGATCTAGATTGATTTGATGAATTTTACTATTACAATAGTTTGAACTAGAGATATTAGATTAGAAATATACATATAATCAAAATTGAAAATAGCTTATCAAGACTAGAAAAAGAAGATAGAAGAGTTGTTGAAGAAGATATTAGATATATTTTTTTATTTGAACAAATTATAGTATTGAATGAAAATGTAACTCCGTGGTACGTAGTATTGAATGAGCCTTATCATTTCAAGTAGTACTCAGATTAAATTTTGAGGTGAAGTGTGTATATACTTGTATGTATAACTATACATACAAGTATATATGCATAAATATATATGTGCATATACACTGCCCGACACACACACACACACATATTTATACATCCATATACATTACTATACATAATATATCAACATACACATTTTTTGTACTTTTGTATATATTCACACATGTATCTACATTTTCAAAGTAGTGTGTATATGCTTGTATGCATGCATATACTACTGTACACCCACACAAACACACACATATACCTATATACGTAATGTATTTTTAAAGTTACACATGAAACTATTATATGTGTGTGTGTGTGTGTGTGTTTGTGATGCATATTAATGCGTAAAATGAAAGTATGATTTAATATATAAGCTTCTATTTTAGTCAAATAGTTGTTTTTTTAATATTTATATTAAAATCACTATAATTATCCTCATTTAAATGAAGTTGGCATAATTGTAAATTATTTTGTTTTTATAATTATGTTAAAAATGAAAATATAATTCATAAATAGATAATATTATTTTTTTTTTCTATATAATTATTTTAATAAAATATTAATGTCTATGATAAATTTATAACTATTATTTATTGTTATTAATAAATTTTTAGAAACTTTAATATTCAAACAAATATAATGTAGTACATATAAATACATGCCTTTAATGTTTTGTAAAAAATCAATTATTTCTTTAATTATGTTTAAACAAAACAAATTACCATATAGATATATGAGTAAATTTTTTTACAAGTAATTATCTTTTTTATTTTATTCAAAATCTATAAATGACCATATAAATATATGAATTTGTTTTTTTAAATAATTATTTTTAAATTTTTTTTTTCAAATTGAATACATGACAATGTTTTTTTGTAATTAATAAAAACATTTCAAGCATTGTTTATTTATAATAAATATAATGTATTGCATATTATGAGGTACAAATTTTATTTTGTAAATAAATTTTATTTCTAAAATTTTATCTTTGTAAATTGAAACTACATCACATATTTTTTAAAAATTTTTTTATAATATTTAATTACATAAACATATTGTTATTTGTTTTGAAATTTACAACATGAATTTTAAGAAATGAATATTTTATTAGAAATCAATTTTAGTTAAATCATATTAAGTGAAACAAAATACAAACCCTAGACATATTAAATCATAATGATTTATACATACATATAAAAATACAATAAAATACATATAAGGTTGAAAAAATTAAAATTAAGTTCCAAAAATATATGGAAAAATGATAAAGATTTATACAATATCCAAAAAAAACATGTATGAATGAGATGAAAAATATGAATGGATATTAAGTTTTTGAAGCATGTAGTTATACATGTTGTAGATGTTGTTATATATAGTTTTTCATTTAATTATACATATTTAGACATATGGCTATGTATAGGTATTGATGTAGATAAATACATGTATATATAGTTTTATGTTGATATACATATTGTTAAATACATTTATATGTAGTTTTATATCTATATATATGTATATTAAATATATGTTGTTATATTTATATATAGTTATGTTTATGTATACTATTTTTATAGTTATAGATATAGTAAAATACACTTATATATTTATGTGTTATTACCCTTGGGATCATCATATTTACATAATTTATTATTTAAATAATTAATATGTTGTTATATAGACACTGCTCACCACAAACACCAACACCCATTTTGTGATTAACATCGAAAATCACAAAACTGTCGAGTGGAAAACACATGGAAATCAAGTCGGCATACCTACTGTGCACCATCAACATCCATACAATGAGAACACATTTTATCACACATGCATGAAGTATGTATACAAATCAGTTTATATAAGTAATCCAAGCATACCTGATTAATGACTAAGAATTTCGAAATAAAAAATAACAGAATCAAAACACATGCACTTGCATTAAGATAATCATGGAAGAATTAGGGCAGAAAACATACCTCAAATCAATAAGAAATTCCCACTTAATCTTCGATTAGGGTTTGATGCATCAGTGTCGAGAAATAGAGACCAACTACAGAGTACTTAGGTGCTTCTTAGAGATGTCTCTCGAGTCTTGATAACAAGTAACTAAAATTACAAAATTACTAAAATTACCAAAATGTTTTTCATTATAAAATTATTAAATAAACAATAAAAATATATAATACAAAAAGACACATTTTTTTATTTATTATCAAAATATTTTCAACAAAATTCATGTGCGTGTAGCAAGGTACACATGAAAAACAAACACATTACAATTTGTCATTATAAAATTAATTAAATAATAAATTTAAAAACAATTTCAAAAAATAAATGTTTAGCCTTTAATAAAAAAAAATTAAATAGCTGCAAAATTTACAAACTTCATATAATAAGACATCCATGAAAAGATGATTTATCTTCTAGCCACTCTTCTAAGAGTTATAAATTACTCTTTATGTTAAAAATATATATAAATATATATATTTTATGGTTATAAATTTTTAAGAATTCATATTAATTTTTATGAAGATAATATGAAAAAATTTTAAAGGCATAAAAATTCATATTATTTGATATCATTTATAATTTTTAAAATACTAAAAATTACTTAAAGTGAGAAGATATTTTAAAAAATTTAAATTTATTATTTTAATAAAGACTAATTATCAAAAGATTATAGCAAAAATATTACTCAATTGTTTAATTCTAATAAAATTTAGTAGGGGCAACCATCTATGTATTTTTTTTGAATATTAATTTATTTTTTAAAAATTTAATGAAAACTTTTAATTTTTATTATAATTCAAGATTTTTCAAATTTTGTATTAATTATTTTTTAAAAAGTTTCTTATAATCATAATTTTTTTATAATTATATTAATATTAATATTTACTAGTTTATTCGTAAATTCAGATATTTTTAAAAATATTTTCTATTTAATCATACGTTGAATTATTTTACATTTATATCAGTAGAAATTTTAATATACGTTCATTTAATTTTTAAAATATCTTAAAAAATTATTATAATTATAGAATTAATTATTTAATATTACTTTAATTCAAATTTTAAAGTTTATTAATTAAAAATTTTAGAAAATTTAAAATAATTAAAATAGTTATTTTATTCCTTATTTAATATAATTTTTTTGTATTTTTTTTATTTTTAAAATCATTTATTTGTATTTTTTTTTATTTAACATGGAGAATGTGTCTTTCAAGGATTGCTCATCTATAGACCATAACATACATTTAATAAATAAAATTAAATAAAATATTAAAAGAAATAATAAATTAAAAAAATTAAATAATAAAAGATTGGCAATGGAAATTCCCTTTCTAAATCTGTCATAATATTTAGGATGTAATTAACAAGAGAAATTTGGTCGCTAAATCCATGGCTATATTTCGTATATTATTAGCTAGGGAAATTCTATCGCTAAATCTCTCGTTATTTTCCGGATTAAATTAGCTAGGAAAATTCTATCGCTAAATCAGTCGCTATATTTTCGGATGAAATTAGCTAGAAAAATTTCATCGTTAAATTAGTCGCTATATTCCTAATGAAATTAGCTAGGGAAATTTTGTCTCTAAATCCGTCGCTATATTCTAGGTGTAATTAGCTAGGGAATTTCAGTCGCTAAATTCGTGGCTATATTCCAAATATAATTTGCTAGGGAATCTCCGTCACTAAATCCATTGCTATATTCTAGATTTAATTTATAAGAGAAATTCCATCACTAAATCCATCACAATATTCCGGATGTAATTAGCTAAGAAATGTTCGGTCCCTAAATCTGTCGCTATACTTTGGATTTAATTAGCAAGAAAAGTTTCGTTGCTATATTCTGGATTTAATTAGCTAGGGAAGTTCTGTCACTAAATTCGTCGCTAAATTCTCCACTTTTCATTATGCAGAATTTACACGGCTATTCCATCTTTAATCCCTCGCTAATCCGTTTAAAATTTTTATTTCAAAGAAAAATTAGAAATCCCTTGCTATTCCCTAGCTAATCCCTTACAATTTAGCTATGGATTGATCCCTAGCTAAAATTAAATAGCTAATTGAACATTTTCTTATAGTTATAGACATATAGACATATAAAAAGATTGACATATAGACATATAGATAGATATACAAATATATAGATAGACATATAGACAGGTAGATAGAAAGATAAATAGACAAATGGACAGATAGACAAATAGTCAGATAAAAAGATTGATAGATAGAAAGATAGACAATTAGATAGATAGACTGATAAGCAGTTAAGAAGATATGTAGATTGGCAGATAAGTATATAGGCATATAGATAGTTAGACAAATAAATACATAGATAGACAGAAAGATATATAGATAGATAGAAAGATAGAGATATAGATAGATAGACCGATATACAGATTGACAGATAGATAAATATATATATATATAGAAAGATAGATATACAGATAAACAGATAGATAAAAAGATAGATACATAGATAGATAAATAGACGGATAGATAGATAGATAGATCGACATATAGGCAGATAGATAGTTAGATAGATAGATAGATAAATATATAGAAAAATAGATAGATAGATAGATAGATAGTCAGATATTTAGATAGATAGACAAATAAACAAATAGACAGATAGACAGATAGACAGATAGTCAGATAGACATATAGATAGATAAGGAGATAGATAGATAGATAGATAGACAAATAGTCAGATAGATAGAGAGACAAATATATATATATATATATATATATATATATATATATATGATATGCAAATAGATAGATAGAGAAATAGATGGATAGACAAGCAGACAGATAGACAGATAGACAGATAGTTAGATAGACTTAAAGATAGAGAGACAAATAGATAGATAGATAGATAGACAATTAGACAGATAGACAATAAACAGATAGATAGATAAATAGATAGACATGCAAATAGATAAATAGATAGAAGATAGACATTTAGAGAGATAGACATATAAACAAAAGACAGACAAATAGATAGATAGATAGATTGATTGGCAGATTGACAAATAGACATATAGACTTATAAACTTATAGATTATAAGAAGATAGGCAGATATATAGACAAACAGATAGACAGATAAACAGAAATACAAATAAATAGATATACATATAAATAGATGGACAGATATACAGAAAGATAGATAGATATACATACAAAAATATAGATAGACAGACAGATAGATAGACAGATAAATAGATAGACAAATAGAAAAAAGATAGATAGACAAATGGATAAATGAACAGATAGACAAATGGATAAATGAACAGATAGACACATAAAAGATTAATAGATAGACAAATAGATAGATAAATAGATAGATAGATAGATGGAGAAATATACATAGAAAGATAGACAGATAGACAGATAGGCAAATAGTTAGATAGGTAGATAGATAGATAGATATATAGATACAAAGATAGACTGATAGATTGATTGATAGATTGATAGATAGATAGATAGGTATACAATAGAGAGATAGATAGATAGACAAATATATATATGGACAAATAAATGGATAGATAGATTTACAAATAGACAGATAGACAAATTGACAGATATATAAATAGACTTATAAATAGATAGTCAAATAGATAGAATGACATATTGATTGATAGATATATATACATATAGACTTATAAAAAGATAGATAGATAGATAGATTTATTGATTGATAGACATACAAATATATAGATAGACAGATAGAAAGATAGACAGACAGATAGATAGATAGACATATTGATAGATAGATAAACAGATTGATAGAAAGATCGATTGATAGATAGACAGATAAACAGATAGACAGATAGACAGATACACAAATAGACTGATAGATAAGTTGACACTTATACAAAATGATTGATTGATAGATTGATAGATACACAAATAGATAGATAGATAGAGAGGTAGATATACAGATAGACAGATTGACATATAGACAGATAGATATATAGATTGCAAGATTGATTGATAGATATATAGATAGATATATGGATAGATTGTTAGACATATAGATATATAGACAAATAAATAGATAGATAGATAATTAGATAGTTAGATATATACACATATTGATATATACATAGATAGATAGATAGACATATAGAGATAAAGACATATTTATATATAAACTGATAGACAGATATACAAATAGATAGAAAAATATATAGATAAATAGATAGATAGGTAGATTGACAAATACATAGTTAGACATATATAGAGAGACAGATAGATAGACAAATAGATTGATAGACAGATAGAAAGATAAACAGATAGACATATAAACTTAATTATAGATATATAGATAGATAGATAGATAGATAAATAGTTAGACATAAAAATAGATTGACAAATAGATATTTAGATAGATAGATACATAGATAGATAGCTAAATAGCTAAATAGGCTGATAGATAGATAGATATATAGATATATAGATAGATAGACAATAAATACACAAATAGATAAATAGATTAAATGATTAATTTATTGATTGAATGAATGAATGAATGATTGATTCATAGATGGATAGATAGATAGATAGGTAGACAAATATACATATAGATATATACATAGATTGTTAGATAGACATATATAAAGATTTATAAATATACAGCTAGACAGATAGAATGATAGATTGATAGGCATTTAGGCATATGGGTAGATAAATAAATAGATAGATAGATATATAGATAGAAAGATATACAGTAAGATAGATTGATAGATAGATATATAGATTGATAGACAGATAGATAGGTAATAGATAGATAGAAAGATACACAGATAGACTGAAAGATAAATAGACACATAGATAAATATAAAATAGATAGACATATAGACAGATATACATATAGTCAGATTTATTGATAGATATATAGATAGATAGAAATATAAACAGTTATACATATAGAAAAATAGACAGATAGACCGGTAGACAGAGAAAGAAATAGACAGATAGATAGATAGACAAATAGATAGATTGATACATAGATTTATCTTTTAACAGATAGATTGATAGACAAATAGATAGATTGATAAATAGCCACATAGCGAGATCACCAGATAGATATATTTATTGATAGATAGATATTTATAAAGATAGATTGATAGATAGATATTTATAAAGATAGATTGATAGATAAATAGATAAATATATAGATAGATAGATTCATTAATTGATTGTGTTATTGTATGAATGAATGAATGATCGATAGATAGATAGATGGATAGATAGCTAGATATATAAATTGTTAGATAGATAGACAGATCGATATATAGAAAGATAGATAGATAGGTAGATAATTGATAGGTATATAGTGAGATAAATTGATTGATTGATTTATTGATTGAATGATTGAATGATTGGATGATAGATAGATTGATGGATAGATAGATTGATGGATAGAAAGATAGTTAGATAGATAGATAGATAAATAGTTAGATATAAAATAGACAAATAAATAGAAATATAGGTGGATAGACATATAGATATAAAGACAGATAGACAGATAAATAGACAAAAAGATAGATTTACAGATTGATAGATAGACAGATTGATTGATTGACAGATAAAGAGTTAGATAAATAGATAGATTTATATATTGATAGATAAATAGATAGATAGATAGAGAGAAAGATAGATATATAGCCAGATAGGCAAATAGGCAGATAGATAAATAGATAGATAGATAGAAATATAGATATGTTGATAGATATATAGATAGATAGATCAATAAATAGATAAATTGATTAAATGTTTAATTTATTGATTGAAGGATTGATAGATAGATGGATAGATAGATAATATATATATTGATAGATAGATAGTTAACAAATAGACATAAAGATATATACATAGATTATTATATAGACATATATATATAGATTTGTTGATAGATACATATACAGATAGAATGACAGATAGATATGTAGATATGTAGATAGAAAGATAGATAGAGAGATATATAAAAAGATAGGTAGGTAGACATATAGATAGAAAGATAGATAGATAGACAGATGAACAAATAGATAGACAATATATAAATAGTAAGATAGATAGATAGAAAATGAGACAGATAGACAAATAAAAAGATATAAAGATAGATTGACAGATAGACAGATATACTTATAGATAGATTTATAGATAGATTTATAGATAGATTTATAGATAGATAGACATATAGATGAATAGATAGATAGAAATATATATATATATATATATATATATATAAAGACAGATAGATAGATTGATAGGTAGATAGTGAGATAGATAGACAGTTAGATATATCGATATATATATAGATTGATTGATTTATTTATTTATTTATTATTTATTGTTTGAATGATTGATTGATTGATAAAAAGATGGATAGATAGATAGATAGTTAGATAGATATATAGAGAGTTAGACAGATAGATAGATAGACAGATAGACAGATAGATAGATAGATAGACAGATAGACATATAGTCATATAGACATATAGACATATACATATATAGATAGATAGATAGATATATAGAGAGATAGACAAATAGACACAAACATATAGAAAGATAAATAAATTGACAAAAAGAAAGGTAGCCTGAAAGATAGATAAAAAGATAGACATATAGATATAGAGAAAGATAGATAGATATACAGATAGACAGATAGATTATTAAACAGAAGACATATATACATATAGACAGATATTCATATATAGTGATGGATACACAAATAGACAGATAAATAGATAGATAGAGAGTTAGATAGATAGATAGAAATATAGACGTACAGATACATAGAGTTATAAACAGATAGACATATAGATAGATATACATTAGTCTTATAGATAGTTAGATAAATAGATATATAGATAGATACATCGACATATATTTAGATATATAGATAGATAGACTAATAATCAAATAGAAAGATACATGGATAGATAAATAGACAGATAAACAGATTGATACATAAATATATTTATAGATAGACAGATAGATAGACAGACAAATAGACAAATAGACAAATAGACAAATAGACAAATAGACAAATAGACATATAGATAGTTAGATAGGTAGACAGACAGATTGTTGAAGATATATAGATAGATAGATAGACATAAAGATGGAAAGATAGATAAGCAGAAAGGAAGATAGGTATATAGATAGATAGGTAGATAGGTAGGTAAGCAGAAAGGCATATAAACATATAGATAGATAGATTTATAGATAAATAGACAAATAGATAGACAAATAAAAAGATAGTTAGATAGATAGATAGATAGACATAAAGATTAATAGACATATGGACATATAGATAGAAAGCCTGATAGATAGAAAGAATGATAGACAAATTGACACACAGATATATAGATAGATAGATATACAAATTGACACAAAAATTTATAGATAGATTGATAGATTGATTGATAGATAGATAACAGACAAAGAAACACATAGACAGATAGATAGATAGATATACAAATAAATAGATTGATAGATTTAAAGATAGACATATATATAGATAGATAGATACACAGATAAATTGATAGACATATAGATATATAGGCAAATATATAGATATATAGATAAACAGATAGACAGATAGTAAGATTGAAAGATAGACATTTTGATAGATATAGATAGAGACAGATAGACAAATAGTTAGATAGACAAATAGTTAGATAGACATATAGATAGATTGATAGATATACAGATAGACAAATATGCAAATATACAGAAAATTAGATAGATAGATATATAGATAGATAAACAAATAGATAAAATAATTAGACAGATAGACAAATAGATATATAGACAAATAGACAGATCGATATATATATAGATCAATAGATACATAGACAGACAGATAAATAGATAGATAAGTAGAGAGATTGACAGATAGAAAAAAGGATAGATAAAAAGATAGATAGTTAGATAGATTGAGAAATATACATAGATAGATAAAAAGATATATAGACAAATGGATAGATAAATAGATAGATATACATATAGACAGATAGACAATTAAAGAGATAGATAGATAGGCAAATATACAGTTGGACTAATAGACAGATAGACAAATTGACAGATAGACAGATAGACAGATAGACAGACAGATATATATATATATATATATATATATATATATATATATATATATATATATATATATATATATTGATAGTATGACAGATAGATAGATAGATAGATAGATAGACATACCGACTAATAGATAGATTGACATATAGACTTATAGATAAATTGAAATATAGACTTATAGATAAATTGACATATAGACTTATAGACAGATAGATAGACATATAAATAAATATATAGATAGATAGATAGATAGATAAATAGATAGATAGATAGATTGACAGATTGACAGAAAAGAGATAGATAAATAGATAGATTGATTGATTAATAGATAGATCAATCAAAAGATAGTCATATAGTCAGATAGACAGATAGGCAGATAGATAGATAGTTAGGAACTTAGACAGTTATATAGATTGACAGAAAGACAAATTGTAAGATAGAGAGATAAATAGTTAGATAATTAGATAAATAGACAGATAGGCAGATATGTAGATAGATAGATAGACAGATAGATGGAAAGATATACAAATAGATAGATAGGTAGATTAATATATAGCCATATAGACTAATAGGTAGATTGATTGATTGATTGATAAATACTTAGATTGACAGATAGATAGATTGATAGATAGATAGATCGTCAGATAGATACATAGACAGATAAACAAATAAACAAATAGACATATAGTCTGATAGTTAGACATACATATAGATAGATACATATATAGATAGATAGACATATATTCAAATAGTTAAAAAAATAGATAGATAGATAAACAGATAGATAAATAAATAAACTAATAGTCAGATAGTTAGATAGATAGATAGACAGATAGACAGATAGACAGATAGACACATAAAGAAATAGACAAATAGATAGAGAGACACATAGATATATAGATAGATATATAGATAGATAGATATAGAATTTTACATATCGATAGTTAGATAGATAGACAGATAGATAATGAGACAGATAAATAGATAGACAGATAGATAGCTAGCTAATAAATAGAAAGATAGATACACATATAGATAGATAGACAGACACATAAATAGATTGACAGATATATAAATTGATAGATAGACCAATAGATAGATTGACATATAGATAGATAGACAAATAGATAGATAGATAGATAGATTGAAAAATAGACAAATAGGCAGATAGATAAATTGATAATAGTTAGAAAGACAGATAGATAGATAAATAGATATATAGATAGATATATAGATAGCTAGATAGATAGATAGAAAGATATACTGATATATATATATATATATAGATAAAATGATAGATAGATAGATAGATTGTGAGACAGCTAAATTGATAGATATATAGATAGATAAATAGATAAAAAGTTAGCAGATATATAGATTGACAGATAGATAAATAGGCAGATATATACTTAGATAGAGAGGCAGATATACAAGTAGACATATAGATATATATATATACAGATAGAAAGATAGATTGTCTGATAGTTAGATACACATAAAGATAGAGTGTCTGATAGACAAATAAATAGATATATAGATAGATAGATATAAAGATAGATAGATAAATATACAGATAGACAAATAAACAGATAGATAGATAGAAACATAGCTAGTTAAATATATAGATACACAGATAGATATAGAGATAGAGAGATAGATAGATAGCCAAATTTATAAATAAATCAATTGGTAAATAGGTAGTTAGAAATATAGACAGATAGATATATAGACAAATTAACATATAGATAGATTTATAGATTGACATATAAACAGATATATATATATATATAGATAGATACACAGATAAAAAAAATAAATAGATAGGTAGATAGAAATATAGTTAGACACATAGATAGCCAGATAGCTAGATAGTCAGATAGTAAAATAGACACATAGACAGATAGGCTGATAGATAGATATATAGAGAGACAGTTTGACAGATAGATAGACAGATAGAGAGATAGACAGATAGATAAATAGAAAGATAAACAGATATATAGATAGACATTTAGACTGATAGAATGATAGACTAATAGATAGATAGATAAATAGATATACAAATAGATAGATAGTTAGATAGATAGAAAAATAGAAAGATAGACATATAGACAGATAGACAGATAGTTAGACATATAGATATATAGGCAGATAGGTAAATAAACAATTTGACAGATAGATTGAAAGAAATAAAGAAAGAAAGAAAGAAAGAAATATATATATATATAGTTGATAGATAGATAGATATAAAAATAAATTAACAGATATAAAGATACATAGAAATAAAGAAAGAAAGAAAGAAAGTTACTATAAAGATATACATATAGATATATATATAGATAGAGAGATAAATATATAGATAGATTTATAGATAGATAGATTGTGTGATAGACTGATATATAGATAGATAGACAAATAGAGTGATAGATCAATAGATAGATATACATATAGACATTCGGATAAATAAACAAAAAGAAAGATAGACATATAGATAGATAGACAGTTAAACATATAGACAGATTGATAGAAAGTTAGATAGTTAAATAGATTGATAGAAAGATAAACATATAGACAGTTAGACAAATAAATAGATAAATAAATAGACATATAGAGATATTGACAGATAGAGAGATTAACAGTTAGAAAGATAGACAGATAGACAAATAGACATATAGATCATGATAGACAGATAGATAGATAGATAGATAGACAAATAGACAGATAGACTGATAAATAGATTCATAGATATACAAGTAGACAGATAGAAATATAGACATATGGACAGATAGATTGAATGACAGATAGACTAATAGATAGATAGAGAGATAGTCATATAGACAGATAGATAGATAGATAGATAGATAGACAACTAGATAATAGACAGATAGACATGTAGACATGTAGACATATAGACAGATAATCAAAAGACAAATTAATAGATAGATAGTTAGATAGACAGATTGATATATTGACTGATAGACATATAGACTTATAAATTTATAGTGAGATAGGAAGATATGCAGATAGATAGATAGACATATTGACTAGATGGATAGATAGGTAAGTATACAAATAGATAGATAGACAAATAGATAGATACATAGATAGAAAAATAGATAAATAGACAGACATATTGATAGATAGGCAGATAGCCATATACGAAGATAGACAAATAGACAAAATGAAAGATAGAAAGATACATAGATAGAAAAATAAATAGATACATAGATACATACACAGAAATACAGACATATGGATTTAAATATAGATAGATAAAAGATAGACAAATATACAGATAAACAAATAGCTAGATAAATTTATAGATAGATAGATAGATAGAAAAATAAACAGATAGATAGATAGATAGACATATAGATAGATAGATATATAGATAAAAGATAGACAAATATACAGATAAACAAATAGCTAGATAAATTTATAGATAGATAGATAGAAAAATAAATAGATAGATAGATAGACATATAGATAGATAGATATATAGATAAAAAGATAGACATATAGATAGATAGTCAAATAGACAGCTAGAAAAATAGACATATAAATAGAGAGATAGAAAGATAGACAAATTGATAGATATATAGGCATATAGAGATAGATAGATAGACAGACAGATAGATATATAGAAATAAATAAATAAATTAATAAATATATATATATATATATATATATATATATATATATATATATATATATATAGTTAGATAGATTGACAGATAGAAAGATTTTTTGATAGATAGATAGATACATAGAAAGATTGATAGTTAGATAAAAAGTAATACAGATAGACATATGACATATACATAGATAGACATATATATAAATTTATAGAATGACAGATAGATAGATAGATAGACAGATAGATAATTAGATAAATAGACAGATAAGTAGATAAGTAGATATGCAGATAGTCATATAATTAAATAGATAGATTTATTGTTAGACTGATAAATAGATAGATATATAAATAGAGAGATAGATAGAAAGAAAGATAAAAAGATCAAAAGTAGATAGATTAATAGATAGACAGATAGATAGACAGACAAATATATAGATAGATAGACAGATAGATAGTTAGATATATAGATAAATAGATAGAAAAATAGATAGAAAGAAAGACAGATAGACTAATAGATATATAGATAGATAGACAGATATACAGATAGATATACACATAGATAGACATATAGATAGATAGTAAGATAGTGAGATAGAAAGATAGTCAGATTGTTAGATAGATAGATAGATAGACAGATATTGAGCTATACAAATAGACAAATAGACAGATAGATTGATTGATAGTTAGACAAATAAACTGATGGACATAAAGATTGATAGTTCGATAGATATATAGATAGATAGACATATATACTTATAAATAGATAGTCAGATAGATAGGTAGATAAGTAGATATATAGAAAGATATACAGATAGATAGATAGACAAATAGACTAATAGATTGATAGATTGATAGATTAATAGATAGACCGATAGATAGATATAAAGATATATAGATATAAAGATATATAGATTGATATTTAGATAGAGAGATAGATAGATAAAGAGAAAGATTTACAAGTATGCAGATAGACATGTAGACAAAAGATAGATAGATAGATAGATAGATAGGCAGATTGATAGATTGACAGATAGACAATTAGACTTATAAACTTATAGACAGATAAAAAAATAGGTAGATTGAAATATTGACAAATAAATAAATAGATAGATTAATAGATAGACATATAGATAGATAGACAGAAAGATAGATAGATATATAAACCAATAGATAGATAGACATATATATATATATATATGCATATACACACACATAGATAGTCATATAAACAGATATATAGATATACAAATAGACAGAAGACAGATAGACATATAGACAGATTAATAGATTGATAGATAAGACATTTAGACATAGATGAATAGATAGATACACAGATGGATAGATGAATAGATAGATAGAATGATAGATAGATCGATAGATAGAGAAATACAAAAAGAGAGAGATATATATATATAGATAGACAAATAGACAAATAGGTAGATAGATAAATAGACACATAAAAATATACACATATTGATACTTAGACATATAGAGAAGATAGACTGATAGAAAAATATATAGATGGATATATAGATAGTTGACAGATGGAAAAATAGACGGATAGACAATTAGACTTAATAGACTAATAAATAGATAGCTAGATTTACAAATTGCCTAATAGATAGATGGATAAATAAATTAATAGATAGAGAGATAAATAAACTGATAGATAGATAGATAGATACATAGACAGATAGACTTGTAGATAAACAATAGATAGACAAAAGATACACAAAAGATAGATTGATTGATTGTATGATAGATTGATAGATAGACATATAGAAATTTAGATAGATAGATAGATAAACATATAGATAGATAGACAAATAGACAAATAGACAGAAAATTAGATAGATATATAGAAGACAGACATAGAGAGAGATAGATAGCTAAATAGATATATAGATAAATAGATAGAAAGATAGATAGCTAGACAGATAGACAAATAGACAGAAGATATATAGACAAATAGATAGATAGATAGATAAACAAATAGAATGATAAATTGATAGAAAATTAGACATAGAAAGAAAGATAGATAATAGATAGACAGATAGAGAAAATTGATAGATAGACAGATAGATAGATAGACAAAGAGAAAGATAGACATATAGACAAATAGACAGATTGACAAATAGCGAGATATAAAGATTGGCTACAATATATATGGACAAATTGACTGATTGACAGATAAATAGCTTTATAGATTTATAATCTGATAGTATAGATAATAGATAGACTTATAGAGTAATAGGTAGATATACATATAGACATATAGACAAATAGACCATATAAACTTATAGATAGATTGCATATAGAAAAATATACAAATATATAAGTTAGATAGATAAACAAATAGAGAGATAGAGAGAACAATTAAGACAGATTGACAGATTGACAGATTAACAAATAGACAGATAGATATTAGATAAATAGATAGATTGATCGATAGATAAACAGAAAGATAGAAAGATATTTATAGATTGATAGAAAGACACAGACAGTTAGATAGATTGATAGATATATAGAAAAGATAGATAGAAAGATAGATAGATAGAAAGATAGCCCATAAAAAGATAGAAAGATAGCCACATAGATAGATAGTTTGATAGAAAGATAGATAGATCAGATAGATTAGATTGTTAGACATATAGATATATAGACAGATAAACAAAAGAGAGATAGATAAATAAATTGATAGTTAGACAGA
>JAREIK010001779.1:0-24826 GCA_029783825.1 Sapria himalayana
CTTTATGTCTATCTGGCTATCTATCTATATGTCTATCTGTATATATATATATATATATCTGTCTATCTGTCTATTGTCTATCAATCTATGTGTCTATCTCTATATGTTTATAACTATCTTTCTATCTTTCTTTATTGTTTATCCATCTATTTTTCTCTCGATCTATTATCTATATATCTATTTATCTATCTAACTATCTTTCTATCTATCTATCTATCAATATATTTATCTATCTAATATATAATCTGTCTATTTGGCTATCTAACTATCTGTCTATATGCATTTTTTCTACTATTCTTTGTGCATATCTATATACCATCTCTCTATCTATCTATTTGTCTATCAGTCTATATGTCTATATGTCTATCTGTCAATCTATCAATTTATCAATCTTTTAATCTATCAATCTGTCTTTCTGTCTATCTATCTATCTATTTATCCATCTTTATATCTATCTGATAATCTATCTAGTCATATTTATAGTATCTACATGTCTATGTGTTTATGTGTCTATCTATCTGTCTTCTATCTATCATCTATTTTTCTATCTGTCTATCTATCTATCTATTTCTCTATCTGTCTACTATCTATATATCTATTTTTCTATCTGTCTATATGTCGATTTAACTATCTATGTATCTATCTATCTGTCAGTCTCTCTATCTATTTATCTGTCTATCTACCTATGTTTATCTGTGTATCTGTATATCTATCTATATGTCTATAGGTCTATCTGTCTATCTATCTATATGTCCATAGGTCAATCTGTCTATTGTATATCTATCTTTATGTCTATATCCATATCTATATATCTATCTATCTATCTAACTATTTATGTATCTATCAATTTGTCTATCTGTCTATCTATCTATATATCTGTTATTCTGTATATCTATCGATCTATGTAACTATCTACATGTTTACGTGTCTATACGTCTATCTATCTATATGTATATATTTCAATCTATCTATCTATCTATCTATCTATCTATCTCTCTATCAGTCAATTTTGCTATCTATCTATCTATATGTCTATTTGGTATATATATATATATAGATATATAACATATATATATATATATATATATATATATATATAATATATATGTATATCTTTCTATCAACCAATTTATCTATCTAGATATTTATCTATTTGTATGTCAGTCTATATGTCTATATGTTTATCTATCCATTGGTCTACTGTCTATCTATTTATCTATCTATGTTTCTATTTGTTTATCAGCCTATCTATCTTTTTGTCTATTAGTCTATCATCTATCTGTCATCTATCACTCAATCTATCTGACTATCCATCTATCTGTCTTTATGTCTATCTATATATATACATCTGTCTATCTATCCATCTATAAATCAGTCTATGGTGTCTTTATATATCTTTTAACTAAACTATCTATCTTTCTATCTGTTTATCCATATATTTTTCTATCTATCCATATATTTATCTTTATGTCTATATATCTATATATCTGTCTGTATGTCTATTTGTCTATCTAACTATCTATCTATATGTCTATTTGTCTAAAAGTCTATGTGTTATCTGTATATATCTATCTATCTATTTGTTTATCTATCTATCTATCCATCTCACTATCTATCTATTTATCTTAATTTCTTTATCTCAATCTATCTTTCTATATATCTATTAGGTGTATCGATGTCTATCTGTCTATATTTATTTTTGGCTATCTATCTATCTATCTATGTGTCTATCTGCCTATTTTCTTGTATATCTATCTATCTATCTATCTGTTGTCTGTCTGTGTGGTCTATCTATCTAACTATCATTCTATATTTCTTCTATCTAATGTCTTTATGTCTATCTGTTTATATGTCTATCTGTCTATTTGTCTATCTATTTATGTCTATTGTATATCTATCTATCAATCTATTTATTTATCTATTTATCTGTCTAGTTGTCAATCTATTTTTATATCAATCTATATATCTATCTATCTCTCTCCCTATTTATCTGGCTATATCTATATCTTGTCAATCTGTATATATGTATATATGTCTATAAGTCTATATGTCTATCTATCTATGTGTGTATATATATATATATATATCTATCATTCTATCTATACTATCTATCTTATTTCTTTCTATCTTTCTATCTATTTATATGTCTATCTATCTATCTATCTATCTCTGTATGTGACTATCTACCTATCTATCTATATATCTATGTATCCTTTTTGTCTATCTTCTATCTATCTATCTGTATATCTTTCTAGTTTTTTTCTATCTATTTATCTCACTAACTATCTATCTGTGTATTTATCTATTTATTTATTTATCTATGTATCGTCTATCTATTTAATTGTCTCTCTATCTATCTAGCTATGTATCTATCTATATTTCTCAATCTATAAATCTATCTATATATTTATCTGTTTGGTATATATGATATATGATTATCTGTCTAACTAACTATCTATCTATCTATTTATCTATCTTTCTCTCTATCTATCTATTTATATTTCTATATATATCATCTCTCTCTATCTAACTACCTATCTGGCTATCTGGCTATCTATCTTTATATCTATATATCTATTTGTCAATCAATCAATCAATCAATCAATCAATATTTTTATCTATCCATTAATATATCTATTTTTTATCTATCCTGCCTATCTAGCTATCTAGATATCTGTATATCTATCAATCTGTCTATCTATCTAGCTATCTATCTATCTGTATGTCTATCTATCAATCTTTCTATTTGTCTATCTATCTCTCTCTTTATCACTGCCTATCTATCTATCTGTCTATCTAACTATATATCAATTTGTGTATCTGTCTATCTATCTATCTGTATTTATATCTCGATGTCTATATTGCTATCTTTCTTTATGTGAATCTATCTATCCGTATAATTGTATATCTATTTATCTATCTATACATCTATCTATCTATCTATCTTTCTATTTGTTTAACTGAATATCTATTTATTATCTATCTTTCTTTCTTTCTATAAATCTATCTGTCTATCTATTTAGCTATCTATCTATGTATTTATCTATCTATCTATTTGTCTATTTGTTAATCTATCTATCTGTCTATTTATCTCTCTATCTATCTGTCTATCTGTCTATCTATATATCTATCTATTTGACTATCTATCAATCTGTCTATTTGTCTATCTTCTATCTGCCTATCTATATGTCTACCTGTCAATCAATCAATCTTTCTTTCTATCTGAATATCTATCTATCTATATGTCTGTTTGTCTAACTGTTAATCTGTCTATCTATCTTATTGTTTATTTGGATATCTTTCTATCTGTCCATCTATCTATATGTCTATTTGTATATCTATTTATCAATCAATCAATCAATCAGTCAGTCTATCTAAATGTCTAACTGTCTATCTATCTATTTGTCTATTTGTCTATTTGTCTATTTGTCTATATGTTTATCTATCACTCGGTTTATCTGTCTATCTATCTATTTGTCTATCTATTTATCTATTTGTATATCTGTATATATGTCTATCTGTCTATATATCTCACTATCTATCTGGCAATTTATCTATCTGTCTATCTATCTATATATCTATCTGTATATCTATCTATCTATCTATTTGTCTATATGTATACCTGTCTCTATCTATCTGTCTATCTATGTCTATGTCTATTTATCTATTTCTATATCTATCTATATATCTATTTGTCTTTTTGTATATCTATCTCTATCTATCTATCTATATATCTATATCTATGTCTATTTATCTATTTGTATATCTATCTATCTATCTATATTTCTATATGTCAATCTATTTTTATGTCTACCTATCTATATATCTATCTGTCTATCTGTCAATGTGTCTTCTATCTATCTATCTATCTATCTAACTAACAATCTATCTTCTATCTATCTAACTAACAATCTATCTTCTATCTATAAATCTATCTGTATATCTTTCTATCTTTCTATTTGTCTATCTATCATTATGTCTATTTGTCTATCTATCTATCAATTTATTTCTCAATCAATCAATTAATCTATATATCTATCTATTTGTCTATCTATCTATTTGTCTATCTATCTATCTGAATATCTGACTATCTATTTATCTATATATAAATATGTGTGTGTGTATCTATCATTATATCTATCCATCTATCTATCTACCAATCTATCTTATAGTCTATCTGTCTATCTGTCTTTCTGTCTATCTTTATATCTGTCTATCTGTCTTTCTGTCTATCTTTATATCTGTCTATCTGTCTTTCTGTCTATCTTTATATCTGTCTATCTGTCTATCTGTCTGTCTATCTATATATTTATCTATCTATATATCTATTTGTCAATATATATATCGTTTAAACTTCATACCTTCCTACCTATCTATCTATCTCTTTATCTATCTATCTATATATCTATCTATCTACCTATCTATCTATCTATCTGCCTACCTATCTATTTATCTATCTAAATATCTCTTTATCTATATATTTATCTATCTCTCTTTCTATCAATCTTTTCTATCTGTCTGCCTATCTATCTATTTGTTTATCTCTTTATCTGTCTATTTGTTTAAATATCTATCTGACTATCTGCATATCTGTCGATCTGTATATCTACCTATCTATCTTTCTATTAATTTATCTATCTATATATTAATCTACAAATCTGTCTGTCTATCTATCTGCCTAACTCTCTATCTGGCTATCTATCTATTTATCTATCTATATATCTGTCTATCTATCTGTCTATCTATCTGTCTATCTATCTAGTGATTTGCATATCTATGTGTTTGTCTATTAAACTATATGTCTATCTGACAATGTCTTTATCTATCTATCTATCTGTCTGTCTGTCTATCTTTTAATATGTCTATCTATATATCTGTCTATTTATCTATCTGGCTATTTATCACTCTGCCTATTTGTCTAACTATAAATTTATTTATATGTTTATCTATCTATCTATGTATATGTTTATATGACTATCTATCTATATATCTATTTATCTGGCTATCTTTTTATCCATCTATCTATTTATCTATTTATCTATCTATCTTTCTATCTCACTATCAATCTGCCTATATGGTTATGTGTCTATCTGGCTATGTAGCTATCTATCTATCTATCTTTCTGTATATCTATATATCTATCTATCTACCTATCTATTATTTATCATTTTGTCTATTTATCTCTCTATTTATCTGTCTATTTGTCTATATGTCTATCTGTCTATCTATCTTTCTATCTATCATCTATCTATCTATATGTCTATCTTTCAATCTGTGTATATTTCTATATTGACATCTGCATATTTCTCTAACTATCTTTCTATCTATCTGTCTTTTTGTCTATCTGTCTATTTATCTTTTTGTCTATATGTATATTCATCTATCTGTCTATCCGTCTGTCTATTTATTTATCTATTTGTATATTAATCTCTCTATTTATTTATATATCTATCTATCTATTAAGAAATATATATATCTGTCTATCTTTCAATATGTCTATTCATTAATCTATCTATCTATTTGTCTATCTATTTATCTATCTATCTATCTATCTATCTATTCTTCTATATATTTATATATCTGTATATCTGTCTATCTATCTATATGTATATCTATTTATTTGTCTATCCGTCTATCAGTCTAATTGTCTATCTATCTATCTGTCAATCTATTTATCTGTCTATCTATCCATCTATCTATCTTCATAATTATCTATCTATCTATTTATCTCTCTGTATAAATATATGTGTGTCTATTTATCTCTCTGTCTAAATATCTGTCTTCTGTCTATTTATCTATCCGTTTATCTGCCAATTTGTTTCTTTATCTATCTAGCTATGTTTCTATCTATCCATGTATCTGTCTATTTATAAAACTATCCATATGTCTATCTTTCTATAATGTATATATCTATATGACAATATAACTAACTAAGTATCTATCTAACTATCTATCTATCTCTCTGTCTCTCTATCTATCTTTTTTGTCTGTCTGTCTATCTATCTACTTATCCTTTTCTATTATTTTAGGAATAATGAAAAAAGGTGAACCCTCGGCGATACAGAAGCGATTTCCCCGAAAACTTCCATCGTTGTGCAAAATTATCTCTACTCGAAGCTCTCATCGTGTTAAGGAAATGGATTACCTAGTTAATAAGAAATCCTTTTCCGATTTTTACAAGAAGTCCGTGCAAACAGTAACAGCTCCTTCGGAATCTCACGCGAAAATTATCGAGGAACCCTCGATAATTTTTTCTACCGAAGATATTCAGAGGCTTACTGAACGCCATAAGTTTCACGCTTGTGGGCAAATTCACACATGGAAGCCCTCGCATTGATGATATTCGTGCGTTTTTTGATTCATTGAAGCTTAAGATGTTGATTAAAATCGGCCTCATCGACGTAAACATGTGCTGTTACAACTATTTTCTGAAGAAGATTTTCATAGAATTTGGCTAAGAGGTATCTGGTATATCATGGGATTTCCCATTAGAACTTTCAAATGGCCAACAAACTTCTCGACTAAGGAAGAATCATCAGTGGCATAGGTATGGTTCCTGTTTCCTTTGCTACCGATACATTATTTTGATAAATTCGCATTATATCACATTGCTTGTACACTCGGCTCTCCTCTTCTTCTTGATGGTGCTACGGCCACTCTAAACAGGCCAAGTGTAGCTCGTATTTGTGTTGAAACTGATATACAAAAACCAATTCCCTCACGGATATGGATTGGAAACAATGAGGGTGATGGTTTCTGGCAGCAAGTAGTTCCAGAGAACTTACCATCATATTGTATCTGCTGTAAAAAATTGGGGCATGGCTTGGAAAAATGGTTTAGTTAAAAAAAGAAGGGAGAAAGTGATTCAAAAGAGAGAGGAGAGGTGAATGAATGCAGGAGTGAGAGGCATGTTAGTTAAATACCAAAAAAAACATCAAGATGAACACACTGCCCAAACAGAAGAACAGAATATAGAAGGAACTGAATTGAAATTAATTGAATATAAGATTTCTAATGAAATAGAAACTGGGGCAGAATATACTTTAGAGACTAAAAAAAGAATAGAAATGATTAAAAAATATCAGAACTTAACAAAAGAACAAGAGCGTACATGAAAAATAAAATTACAATAAACAAAGGATGGGCAGTCCCTATTGTGGACTATTTGGAAGAAGAACCAGAAACAAAAAGTTTAACCTCCCTTTTTACAGATGGAGAGGATAATGTGCAGAAAATAAGATTATTTAGAGATGACTTAAACATAGATAAGCTTAAACAAAAATGAGGAATAAAGAGTGGGGCAATGGAGGAATTAAAGATAATGTCAATTCAAATGGGAAGAAATTGGAAAGAAGAAAGAAGCGATGATCTAGGTTCAATAAGAAAATCAAAAAATATGAAAAAATATAAAAATAGAACATATGGAACCAAATGCACCACTAGAGCTCAAACTAAATCTATAATTAATGTATAATTATATTTACTGGAATATAAGGGGAATAGCGAATATTCCCTCAAGAAACAGATTGAAAAAATTGATTTATATGCACAAAATCAATCTTGTAGCAATAGCTGAACCTATGGTGGATAAGGATCAGCTAGGACTCTACAAAACTATGCTAGGATTTGACCATGGATATGCAAATGAAAATGGAAAATTTTGGTTAATTTGGAAAAATAATCTAAACATAATAATATTAAAAGAAACAAATTAGTTAATAAATTTTAGTTTGAGTCAAGATGTAATGAAATAATCACTATAGTTTATGCTAAAAATAAAAGAGAAGAGCGAAAAGAATTATGGGAGGATATGGGAAAAATATTTAAAGAA
Organism: Sapria himalayana; assembly: GCA_029783825.1. Lineage (NCBI taxonomy): Eukaryota > Viridiplantae > Streptophyta > Magnoliopsida > Malpighiales > Rafflesiaceae > Sapria > Sapria himalayana. The sequence continues at coordinate 7,832 of JAREIK010001779.1, forward strand.
AACAAGCCATGGATTATAGGGCGAGATTTTAATGTAGTAAGAAGCATTAAAGAAAAGAAAGGTGGAAAAACACCAAATAAGAAAGCTATGATTCACTTTAACGATACTATAAATAAAACTAACTTAATTGAGGCCAAATTCTTAGGATCTTCCTTCACATGGTGTAATAACCGGAAAAGGAAGGTGTAATTTGGGCTAGATTAGATAGAATCTTATATAACCTTAATTGGCTAGAGAATTATGGCTCTGCAGGAAGTGAAACATTTAAATAGAACTTGTTCGGATCATAGTCCACTTTTAATCACCATTAAAAACTCTTCCAATAAAGGAGGATCATTTAGATTCCAAAATGCCTGGAGTTTACATCATGATTTTTTGAATTTAGTAAAAAAATCCTGGAATAATGAGGCATCTGGAAATCCTATGCAAGTTATAAATAATAAGCTAGGTAGATTAAAAATTGAATTAAAAAAATGGAATAGGGAAATATTTGGAGATATAAATAAAACATAAAAGATGCAGAAGAATTAGTATTAAATAAAGAATTAGAATTTGAAAAAGATCAAAGTTTAAATAATAGACATGCATTAAGTAAGGCACAAGCTGAGTTAAAACTCAAACTTGTAATGGAAGAGGTGTTTTGGAAACAAAAATCGAAGATAAAATGGCTAAAAGAAGGAGACAAGAATACGAAGTTTTTCCAAAAAGCAGCTAAACTAAAATATCAGAAACACAGAATAAGGGGCATAAAGAATAATAATAAAAATGAGATTAAAGGTAATAGCTAGTTAGAAAAGATAGAAAACAGAATATCAAAAGAAGATAATAATATGCTAATTAAACATGTAGAAGATGAAGAAATAAAAATAGTCATTTATAGTATGAACAAGGATAGCGCAGCCGGACCGGATGGATGGAATAGTTGTTTTTTTCAAATCTGCTGGGACATAATTAAAATGGACATAAACAAAGCCATTAATAGCATATTCTGTGGAACTAAAATAGGAAAAAAGTGGGGAAGTTTTCACATAGTTCTTATTCCAAAAATAGAAAACCCACAAACGGGGGAGGATTTCAGACCTATCAGCCTATGTAATTCAATATATAAAATTCTAGCAAAAATATTACAAAATAGATTAGCCTATTTACTGCCTAAAATTATTTCAATAGAACAAACCGGCTTTATGAAAAATAGATTAATTATGGAAAACATATGTTTGGCCAAGGAAATGTGTAGAGAAATAGGAACAAAAACAAGAGGACAAAATGTAATAATAAAATTAGATTTAGCTAAAGCCTTTGATAGAGTTGAATGGAACACACTCTGCTTTATTATGAGAAAAATAGGTTTTTCTGAAACATGGATGGATCTGATTTATAGGTGCATATCCAACACCTGGGCCAGAATAATAACGAATGGAAAAGTTGGAGAGGAAATAAAACCAATTAGAGGTCTAAGACAAGGAGATCCACTCTCTATATCTTTATTCAATTTATATTTAGAACTATTAATAGTTAACATTAAAGATAAAATGGAGAAAGGATTGATAGGTTCATTCAGACAACCAAAAAACACTCCACTTGTGAGTTGTCTGGCATATGCAGATGATGTAATGATTTTTACTAATGGTAGTAGTAGATCATTACAAAACCTGATGAGCTTATTAAAATGTATGGAAGATGAAACTAGTCAAAATTGAATAAAAGAAAATGTCAATATATGGTATCTTATAAATCCCCTCAGACATTAACTCATAAAATTTAAAACTTACTAGTTTTTCACATAAAAAAGGTGAAATTATCTACTTGGGGTGCCCGGTATATGAAGGCAAATTTAAGAACGAATATCTAGAATTTCTAATAAATAAACTGAAAAAGAAAATATCGGGATGGAAGGAGGAATTTTTAAGTTTAGGGGGAAGAATCACATTAATAAAACAAGTCTTAGAAAGCATGTTAATGCATAATATTATGATTATCAAACCCTCTTGTAAGCTGATGAAAAATATAGAAAGAGAATTAGTTAACTTTTTATGGGGAAAAAAAGAAGGTAAATATAAGCTACACTGGAAAAAATGGAGAGATTTATGCTTTCCCATCCAAGAGGCTGGTTTGGGATTTGTTAATCTAGCAGACTTAGCTAAAGCATGGGCTAGTAGGAGATGGTGGAGACTAAAAGAAAACAATACATTATGGTCTAAATTTATGAGAGAAAAGTATTCTTTAAAGATGATACTAACAATGAAAAAAAGAACAAAAGTAAAAGCACACAGGTCTGGACACAAATGCTCAAACAAAGAGAATAGTTGATAACCACTCAAAATTTACTAATAAAGGATGGAAATTGACATTAACACAAGATGGAATTTTTTCGCTTAAATCAGTTAAAAACTTAATTAGAAATAAGCAAGAAGAACATATATTATTTAAATGGGCTTGGAAAAATGACAATCCACAAAAATTAAAACTTTTATGTGGAAAGTCTTGTCCAACATAATTCCAACAGATACAAATATAAAAATAAAGGTGTTCAACTAGTATCTAGATGTGAGTGTTATACATCTGAGATAGAAACACTAGATCACTTATTTTCAAAAGGTAAAGTTGCAGCTGAAATATGGAAGAAATTAGGAATAGAATTACATATAAAATATGAACATAGTAACCTAAAAAGAAGACTTCAAAAATGGCTTAAACAAAAAGTGTCAAGTCCTGCTCAGAAATGGATTAAAAATAATGTTCCGCTAATAGCTATCTGGTGCATTTGGAAGGCTAGAAACTACAGTAGATTTGAAGGTTGAAATATGATTTTAGAGGAAATCTGGAAGGAGATAAAGGAGGAAACACGGAAAATTTCAGAAATTCATCCTATAGATTCACAGGATATGAGCTTAGATAGAGACATTATAAATTACTGGAAGCTAAAAAAGAAACAACCAAAACTATTTAAATTCATTGGTATAAAATGGGAAAACCCACCGAAAGGAAGATTAGCATTAAACACAGATGGTAGTTTTGATAGAGACATAGGAGCAGCGAGAGGAGGAGGAGCAATCAGTGACTTGGAAGGAAAGCTAATATTAGCTTTTACTAGAAAGATTTTCAGCTTCATCAGCTCTTCATGCTGAGATTTTAGCATTAAGAGAAGGTATTATATTATGCAAAAAATTAAACATTAAAAACATAGATATTCAAATAGATTCAAAAATACTAGTTAACTTAATTAATAGAAAAGATTCAACATGGAGATACGATGAGGAAATAGAAGAAATACAGCAGGAATTAAAATCATTAGACTATAACATAAAACATATTTTTAGAGAAACAAATGCATTAGCTGACGGTTTAGCCAAAGCGGGTAAAAAGATAGGTGATCAAGAATTTAAGGAAGGTTTTTTACCGAAATAATATAATGGTATAATAAATTTAGATAGTAAAGAAACTAATTACATTAGGAGTATTAGAGAAATCCATTGAAAGTTATTTTCACCTTTACTTTGCTTGCTTTGTATTTCTAACCATTTTAGATAATGATACAGCTTGTTAAGAATTTACCCGACCCTGAGGGAAAATTCTCACTTAAACAGAATGGTAAGAAGGTGATATGGTAATAAAATTACTCTATAAAATGGGACAGAATAGAGACAGGAATATAAATGTTAGGAATGTAGGCTATCTTTTTTTGCAGATATAAGAAAGAGAACAGAGCAAAGCTGGACAATATGGTTATGCTTTTTGGTTTAGCTGTTTATGTCATGGGGGTATAATATTTCGGTTTTGCTTGATTGGTCTGGAAGTCTGTGTTATAAAGGGGTTTTTACGCCTATTTTAAGAATTAAATGAGTCTAAGGTGGTCTGTGTTAGTCGGTGTTAAAGTCTGTGTTATAGATGGCTTTTTATGTGATGTCTGTATTATGTATGTAAGTCTACAAGTTAGTAAAGAAGTCTGTCTCAAAGTGACATGGAAGAAGAACAAAGGATACACGGCTGGATTCAACGGTATGCTGTAATAGCACATCAAGATCAAGTCCAGCAATAGATAAAGATACAAAAGCAAAGAGAATACAGGAACAATGGAAAAGACACCAGAAACGATAAGAAGGGAAATCTCTTGAACTATGTTGTTTTAAAATATAAGGGAAAGGTGGGAATTGGGTGCAATAACATAAAGAATTTCTGGTTGTATGCAGGAAATTCCAAGTCGCCACAAGATTGAAACAAATACGATACTGAAGATAGAAATATGGAAAGAAGATTGTGCATTCAATGATATCTCTCATGTTCCACACAAATGAAAGAAGGATAAAAGAGGTTATAGTCAAGTAAAGGAAAAGATCTATCTAAAAGTAGAGTAGAAATTGAATTACACTTTAAAATAGAAATCAGATTTAGTAATCTAACAGAAGCAAGAAGATAGGTCTTAAAGTAGGATAACCCTTGGGAAACATGGGATGTATATGCTTTTCTGTTTTTTCTTAGCAGCGCAGGGCTTCATTTACAAAGGCAGAAAATTCAGAATGGAGGCTACGGGTAGCAAAATTTGTTGTTTATATAGGCATAGGCTGTTTTCTCCTCCTTTATGTTTCATTTTATGAAAGTATGTTATTGGAGATTGGAGTCTATATTCAGGTCATGTGTTATTTTATACGTTCATTAGAGTATTAGGAGGTGGGTGTATAGAATAGGATATGCTGTACTCTAAGCTAGAAATTCCAGAAAATGCTCACCTTGGCTCAAAGATCCTTAAAGATCAATCCATTATCTCAATGTGCTCAAAAGGATTTGAATTACAAAAGGCTGAAATAGATAAAGTGGAGCAATTAGATATTGGAAATCAGCAGCAAAATACAGGTATATATGAGTAAAATTCTATGTTGGAATGTATCTTTGGTTGCAGGTATTAGAGAGGAATATAAAGCTAAACAAGGAGGAGCAGATAAAGGACATCAAACCTTCCAAAACTAAGAGTTAGAGAACATAAAGAGCATCAAAGAAGCAATGTGGGGCAAATGCAAAATACATGTCCGTATGGAGTTGAGTAATTACATAAAAGCAACTTCAAGATTGTAACATAGAGATGCTGGCGCAATAAGTGCCCTCGTATAAAGAATTCATAGATCATAATTTACTTTCAATTTTCAAGTCAGCTAGGAATTGGTTAAGGGTGTAAGAGGGCTAAAGGGTAGTTTTCTAGTTTGTATATATGGTATTCCTCCGCCAAAAGAAAGGGTAATTAATAAATAAACACTTTAAAAAAAATTAATCTGCCTGTCTATCTATCTATATATTTGTTTATCAAGTATCTATTTATTTATCCATCTATCTATTTGTCTATCTGTCTATCTATCTATCTTTCTATCTATCTATTTAACTTTATGTATATCTTTTAATCTATGTATCTGTGCATGTGGCTATTTGGCTATCTGGCTATTTGTATATCTGTCTATCTATTTTTTAGTATATATGACTATCTGTCTATCTGTCTATATGTCTATTTGTCTATCCATCAATTTATTTATTTGTCTATCTATATATTTGTCATTTTGTTTATCTATATACCTATCAATCTATCTAACTATCAATCAATCTATATGTCTATCTGTTAATCTATCTGCCTATCTATCTATTTGTCTATCTGTCTATCTATCTATCTGTCTTGTATATATTAATCTATCTATCTATATGACTATGTATCTATCTGTCTATCTTTCTATCGAGCTATCTATCTATCTATCGATTTATCTAATTATCTTTCAATCTCTCTATCTATCTATCTATCTATCTATCTATATGTCTATTTGTCAATATCTATATATGTCTATCTATCTATTTATCTATCTATTTATATGTCTAACAGTTTACCTTTCGACGTGTCTATGTGTCTATCTATTTATTTGTGTATCTATCTATCTAATTGTCTATCTATCGATATGTCTATCTATCAATCTATATATCTGTCTATCTGTCAATCTGTCTATATATATCTATATATCTATCAATCTATTTATCTATCTATTTATATGTCGTTTGTCTATTTGTTTATATATCTATATGTATATCTGTCTATTATTCTATATATTTATTTGTCTATCTAACTATATATCTATTTGTTTAGGTATTTATCTATAAATTTGTCTATCTATTTATCTGCCTATCTACCTATCTATCTATCTATCTATTTATCTATATGTCTATCTTTCAATCTGTGTATCTATCCATATGGTTATCTAGCTATTTGCATATCTTTCTTTCTATCTTTCAGTCTATATGTCTATCTATCTATTATTTATATGTATATCTAAATATTTGTTTCTGAGTGTATCTATTTATTTATCTATCTATATATTTGTATATATGTCTATCTGTATATCTATCAATCTATATATCTTATAATCTATCTATTTCTTATCAGTATTTCTATCTATCTATTTTTCTATCTATCTGTCTATCTTTCTATCTATCTTATGTCTATAAATCTATCTAGCTATCTGATTTCTATCTATCTGTCTATATTTCTATCTAGCTATCTATCTATCTATAAATCTATTTATTTATTTGTCTATAAATCTATCTATCTATCTATTTATCAATCTATATCTACCTGTCTATCTGTCTATCTATGTATCTATCTTTCTATCTATCTATATATATATATCTATCTGTGACTATATGTCTATTTGTTTATCTTTCAACATGTCCATATGCTTATCTTTCTTTCTGTCTATCTATCTATCTATCTATCTATCTATCTATATGTCTATATGTCTATCTATATATCTTTCTATATATCTATCTATATATTAATATATATGTTTAACTAATTTATATGTAAATCTATCTATTTTTCTTTTTTTCTTTTTTTCTATCTGTCTATTTGTCTATCTTTCTATATGTTTATCTATTTATCTATCTATCTAGCTATTTGTGTATCTATCTATCTTTATCTTTATATTTTTATCTTTTTGTCTATCAGTCTATCAATCTATTTTTCTATCTGCCAATCTATATATCTTCTTATCTATCAATATATCTATTTATCTATCTATGTATTTTCATATCTATTTAACTGTCTATGTGTCCATGTATCTATTTGTCTATATGTCTATCTGTCTATCTATCTATTTATCAATCTATATATCTATTTCTCTATTTGCCTATATTCATTTCTGCCAATCTATCTATCTATCTAACTATCTATCTATCTGGTTGTCTATCTTTCTATCTATCTATATTTCTATATATCTAAATGTCTATCTATCTATCTATTTGTCTATATATTTATCTATCTATCTATTTATCTATCTGTCTATTTGACTATCTGTCTATTTATCTATCTGTCTCTTTTTCTATTTATCTGTCTGTCTATCAATTTATCCATCTATCTATCTATCAGTCTATATATTTATCTTTCTATCCATCTATCTATTTATCCGTATATCTAACTATCTGTCTATCTGCCAATATGTGAATTTATATATCTATCTATATTTCTATCTATCTATCAATGAATCTATCTATCTATATGTCAATCTACATATCTCTCTCTCTATCTATCTGCCTATCATTCTTCTATCTATCTATCTATTTGTCTATCTATCTTTCTATATATATGACTATCTATCTATCTAGCTATCTGTCAATCAATCAATCTAACTATCTATCTAAGAATCTATGTTTTTATCAATCTATCTTTCTATTTATATCTTTGACTATCTGAATGTTTATCTGTTTAAATGCTTATATGTCTACCTATTTATGGGACTATCTATTTATTTATCTATTTTTCTATTTGTCTATCTATCTATCTATCTATTGATCTATCAATCGATCTATCTATCAATCTATCTATCTATATACCTATCTATCAATCAATTAATCTATCTATCTATTTATCTATCTATATATCTATTTATCTATCTATCTATCTATTTATCTATCTATCTATCTCTCTATGTACCTACCTAGCAATCTTGCTAGCTATCTATCTGTCTATTTGTCTATGTGTCTATCTATCTATCTATCTATCATTCTATCTGTATATCTATCTATCTATTTATCTATCTATCTACCTTTATGTCTATCTATCTATGTTTCCATTAGTCTATCTATCTATCTGACTATCAAAATATTTGTCTATCTATCTATATATTTATCTGACTATTTTTCAATCAATCTATCTTTCTCTCTAAATTTCTATCTGTCTATTTGCTTATCTATCTATTTATCTATCTATTTAACTATCTATATGTCAATTTTTATCTCTCTATTTATATATCTATCTATCTAAATATCTCTCTATCTGTATATCTATCTATCTTTCTGAATATCTTTTATCTATCTTTTGTGTGTATGTCTTTATGCATATCTTCTAAATGTATATCTATCACTATCTATCATGTATCTACCTATATATCTATCTATCTATCGATCTATCGATCGATCTATCTATCTACCTATCTATCTATCAATCAATTAATCTATCTATCTATTTATCTATCTATCTCCATATGTACCTACCTAGCAGTCTTGCTATCTGTCTACCTATCTACTTTTCTATTTGTCTATCAGTTTATCTATCAATCTATATATTATTCTATCTATATATCTTTATATCTATATATCTATCTGACTATTTATCAATCAATCAATCTTTCTTTCTATGATTCTATATGTCTATTTTCCTATCTATCTATCTATCTATTTTATGATCTATATGTCAATTTTATCTGTTTATTTTTATATCTATCTATCTGTCTAAATATCTCTTTATTTGTATATCTATCTATCTTTCTAACTATCTTTTTATCTGTCTATTTGTGTGTATGTCTTTATGTATATCTTCTAAATGTATATCTATCAGTGTCTATCATGTATCTATTTATATATCTATATATTTATATATCTTTCTATCTATATGTGTGTCTGATTGTTTATTTTATATCTATCTATCTATTTGTCTGTCTATCTATTTGTCTATCTATCTTTTGTCTATTTGTATATCTGTCTATCTATCTGTCTTCTATCAATCTATCACTCTTTATCTTTGTTTGTCTATCTATCTATTTATCTATCTATCTTTATATCTTTTTATATCTCTTTCAATCAAAATATATATCTATCTATATATCTATATAATTCTCTAGCTATCTATATATAGATCTATTTATCTGTCTTTATGACTATATGACTTTCTGTCTATCTGTCTATCTATCTATCAATAATACAGAGAAATTATCATTATTAAGATTAACTGAAGCGGAAGCCGCTCTCTTTGTGATTCTTCCTTATTATATGACAGTGAACAGCAGGAAGACTTTTCACACCAGCAGGTATATTCATCACAGCAGCGGGAGGTCTCATGGCAGCAACAGAGTACTTTCTACATAGGTATATGCACTGTGTACATTTTGTTCTCCCATGGCAAAAAACAGACTGCACATATGGCAGCAACATACAGCAACAGACTTTCCCCAGCTTCTTCTATTTCGCTCTATCTGTATAAATGTCTATCTATCTTATGTCTATGTGTCTATCTATCTATTTGTATATCAATCTTTTGTAAATCTATCTATATGTGTAGTTATATATCTATCGATCTTTTTATATATCTATCTATCTATTCATCTATCTATTTGTTTATCTGTCTATCTGCATATGTGTCTATATTTCAATTTCTCTATCTATCATTCTATATTTATATTTATCTATATGTCTATCTCTTTATCTTCCTATGTATCCATCTATTTATTTGGTTATTTGTATATCTGTCTATCTATCTAAATCATCTACCTGTTTATCTCTCTATCTATTTATCTATTTATTAGTTTATCTCTATATCTATCTACTCGTTATCTGTCTCTCTATCTATCTATCTATTTGTCTATATATCTATATGACTTTTTATTTATATGTCTATCTGTCTATTAATCTATCTATCTATCTATATTTCAATCTCTCTATATGGATATCTATCTATCTCTCTATCTATCTATCTATATGACTATCTCTTTATATGTCTATCTATCAATCTGTCAATCTATCTATCTCTCTATATGTCCACCTGTCAATATACCTATCTGTCTATCTATCTATCTATCTATCTATCTATCTCTTTATTTCTCTATCTATCTATTTGACTATATGTATTTCTATTTTTCTTTCTATATATCTTTCTTTTTATCTATCTATTTGTCAATCTGTCTATCTTTCTATGGGTCTAGCTTTCTATTTGTCTATGTGTATATCTATCTTTCTATCTATTTTTCTATATTTCTATCTGATATATGTGTATCTATTTATCTTTCTATATTTCTATCTATTTATCAGTCAATCTATCTATCTGTCTATTTGTCTTTCTGTCTATATATCTATATGGTCTATTTGTCTATCTTTCTATCTATCGATATATTTATCGGTTTATCTTTTTATCTATCTACTTGTCTATATGTCTATCTATCAATGTGACTATCTTTTTATCTTTTCATTTGTGTATATGTCTATATGTTTATCTGTCTATCTATTTATCTATCTTTCTATCTATATATTAGATTATCATTTTATCTATATACTTGTCTGTCTATCTATTTGTATATCTATATGTATGTTTGTCTATTTGTCTGTTTGTTTGTTTGTCTATTTATCTTTTTGTCTGTCCATCTCTCTATCTATCTTCTATTTGTATGTGTATATGTCTATCTCTCAATTTGTCTATATGTCTATTTGTCTATATATCTAACTATTTATCAATTTTATTTATTTTAATATTTCTATCAATCAATCTATCTAAATATCTATCTGTCGATTTGACTATTTGTCTGTTTGTAAATTTGTCTGTTTGTCTATTTGGCTATTTAATTTTATGTCTATCTGTCTCTCTATCTATCTTCTATTTGTATGTATGTCTGTCTATCTCTCGATTTTTCTATTTGTCCGTCTTTCTATATGTCCAGCTATCTATCTATCTTTATCTTTAAGTGTCTATCTATCTATCTATCTGTCTGTCTATCTAAATATTTATATATCTATCTATATATCTATCTATCTATTTGTTTATTAGTCTATTAATCTCTCTTTCTATCTACCTATCTCTCTATCTATCTATCTATCTATTTATTTATCTAACTATCTATTTATCAATCAATCTATCTATCTATCTATTTATTTATCTAACAAAATGGTGTTTCTGTATATCTATATATCTATCTATCTTTATATCTCTCTATATGTGTATCTATCGATCTGTCTTTCTGTCTATCTGTCTATCTATCTATCTTTCTTTCTTTCTATGTATCTTTGTGTATATTAGCCTAACTATTTATCTATCTATCTGTTTATCTATTATGTATCTATCTATCTATTTCTCTATCTGCCGATATGTCTATCTGTCTATATATATATATATGACTATCTATTTATCTATATGACTATCTATCTATCTATCTATCTATCTGTCTATCTATCTATTTTTTTATATGGTCTTTCTGTATATCTATCTATCTATATATCTGTCTGTCTTTCTATCTATCACTATATGTGTCTATATGTTTATTTGTTTATCTGTTTATGTGTCTATCTGGCTATCTGTCTATTTGTCTATCTTTCTATCTATCTATATATATATCTATCTATCTGTCAATCTATTTTTCTATCTATATATTGGTCCATCTATCTGTCTATTTATCTAACTATATGTTTGTCTATCTATTTATCTATCTATCTACCTTCGTTCTATCTGTCTATTCTCTATCTACCTACCTATGAATCTATCTGTCTATCTAACTGTCTGTCTATCTATCTATCTATCTATATATCTATTTGTATGTGTGTTTTTTCTATCTTTTTATTATGTGTCTATATTACTATCTATATGTCTATATGTGTGTATATGGCTATCTATATGTCTGTCTGTATGTTTGTCCATGTGTATGTCTATATGTGTTTCTTTTTATCTTTTTGTATATCTGTCTATTTGTCCATCTATCCATCAATATATCTATCTATCTATCTATGTAGTTATCAATTTATCTAGCTATTGATATATCTATCTATCTCCTTATCAATATATCAACCTGCATACCTATCAATCTATCTAACTATCTATCTATCTACATATTTATATATATGTTTATATATTTATCTGCCTATTTTTTTATATGAAAATCTATCTATCTGTCACTTTGTTTATATGTTTATCTATCTATATCTGACTATCTATCTATCTATCCTATATATCTTTTGTCTATCTATCTATCTATATTTTATTTTTCTATCTGTCTATTTGTCTTTCTATCTCTTATCTATCTATAGCTCTATCTATCTCTCTATCAGTCTATTTATCTATCTATCTCTCTATCAGTCTATCTATCTATCTGTCTATCAAACAATTTATCTATCGATATAACTACTATATATTTTTAAATATGTTTTCTTTCTATCAATCTATCTATATATCTATCTGATAATCTATCTATTTATTTTTGTCTATCTAACTTTTATTTTTCTGTTTATCTATCTATATGTCTAACTCTTTATCTTTCTATTTATCTATTAATCAATTTGTCTATCTGTAAATCTATCTTTCTATCTGTCTAGCTCTCTATCTGTCCATCTGTCTATAAGACTATCAGTAAATATATTTTTCTATCTATATGGTCTATTTGTTGATCTATCTATAAATCTGACTATTTTTTTATATATCTGTGTATATGTCTATCTATCTATCTGTCTGCCTGTCTATCTATGTGTTTATCTATCTATATGACTATTTGTCTATCTATCTATCTATCTATATGCATATCTAATTATCTGTCTAATAGTCTATATGCCTATTTATCTATCTATTTATCTATCTGTATATCGATCTTTCTATCTTTATATCTATCTATCTATCTATCTCTTTATTTGTTTATCTGTCTATCAATCTATCTATCTATATGGTCTATCTTTCTATCTCTCTATCTGTATAAATGTTTATTAGTTTATCTCTTTATCTCTATATTTGTCTATCTTTCTATGTTTCAATGTGAATATCTCTCTTTCTGTCTATTTGTGTATATGTCTATCTGTCTATCTATCTGTCTATCTATTTGTCTATCTGACTATCTGTCAACCTATTTATTTGTCTATCTGTATAGAAATCAATCTATTTATGTTTTTATATGTCTATATATCTATGTATGTATGTATCTATCTGTCTATCTATATGTCTATCTATCTATTTGTCTATATAGTATATCTATCTATCTATCTAATTATTAGTTTATCTTATATCTATCTATCTATCTATCTGACTATCTTTCTATCTATTAGCGTACATGTTTATCTAACTATCTCTCTAAATGTCTATCTATCTAGCTATCTTTCTATCTTTTTATTTATGTATTTGTCTATCTAACTATTTCTAAATATCTATCTATGTCTTTCTACTATCTGCTAATCTATCTATCTATATATCTATGTCTCTCTGTTTCTCTATCTGTCTGCTTGTCTATCTATCTATCTATCTTTCTATATATATATATATATATATATATATATATATATATATATCTATCTATCTATCTATTTATCTATTTGTATAGCCCCATTTTTGTCTATCTATATATCTATCTATCTGACTATCTATCTATCTAGGTATCTACCTATTTGTCTATCTATTTATCTGTAATATTTCTATCTAACTATCTATTTATCCTTCCATCTATCTATATGTCTGTCAGTCTATCTGTCTATCTCAATATCTACCTATCTGTATATCTGTCTATCTTTTAATATTTCTATCTGCCTATCAATCTATCTATCAATCTATCTCTCTATCTTATATCTGTTTATCTGTTTATTTGTTTATTACTTTATCTATCTACTTGTCTATCTGTCTATTTGTTTATCTATCTACCATATAATTGTCTATCTACCAATCTATGTATCTCTCTATGTATCAATCTATCTTTCTATATATATATATATATATATATCTATATATATCTATCTATCTATCTATCTATCTATCTATTTCTTTATCTATTAGTCTATCTATCTATCTATATGGTCTATCTATATATCTCTCTATCTGTCTATCTAATTGTCTATATGTCTATCAGTCTATCTATCTATATGTCTGTATGTCTATCAATATTTATGTCTATCTGTCTATTTGTCTCTCAGACTATTTGTGTATCCGTCTATCTGTCTCTATGTCAATCTATCTATCTTTCCCTCTATCTTTCTATCAGTCAATCTATCTATCTGAGTATCTATATAATCGTCTTCTGTTTATCAGCCTATCTATCAATCATTCTAATTATTTATCTACCTATTTGTCTATTTTTTTATCTGTCTATCTATCTATCTATATATCTATCTATCTGTCTATCTAACTATATATCTATCTATCTATCTATCTTATGTTTATCTATCTATTTGTATATCTGTCCATGTCTAATTGTCTAATTATCTATCTATCTATCTTTTATCTATCTATCTATCAGTCTATCTTTCTATTAGTTTATGTATCTATCTGTTTATATGACTATCTAAATATCAATCTTTCTATCTATTTATATATCTATATATTTGTCAATCTATATATTTGTCTGACACCTATATTTCTATCTGTCTATTAGTCTATAAGCTATATCTCAATCTTTCTATCTATCTATCAACTGATATGTCTATACGTCTGTACGCCAAAATGTTAATCTATCAATCTATCTATATGCCTATTTATCTATCTGTCTATTAGTTTATCTTTCTCTCTGACTATCTGACTATATATCTCTATAGTTCTCAGTGTATATGTCTATCTTTATATCTATTTATCAATCTGTCTATTTGTGTATCTAGATATCTATCTGTCTATCTATCAATCGATATGTTTATTAGTCTATCTGTCATTTCTTTTATCTTTCAATCTATTAATCAATCAATCTGTCTGTCTATTTGTATATATGACTATCTATCATCTATCTATCAATCTATCTGTCTATCTATTCATTTGTCTTTCTTTTTATCTAACTAACTATCTATCTCTCTATTTTTATATTGTCTAATTTCAATATGTATATCTATCTATTTTGGCTATCTATATATCTCTCTATCTATTTATTTATTTATTTATATCTTTATCTTTCTACTTGTCTATTTGTCTATCTATCGGACTATATTTCTATATGTCTATTTGTATATATGTCTATATGTATATCTCTATAAATGTCAATCTATCTATCTATTCTTTATCTTCCTACCTATCTATATATCTGTTTGTATATTTGATTGTCTGTATGTTTATTTGCTTGTCTGTTTGTAAATCTGTCTGTCTGTCTACCTATCTTTCTACATTTCTGTATGTCTAACTTTTTGACTATCTATCTATATATCTTTCTATCTATCGATCTATCGATCGATAGATCTAGTTATATATCTATCATTCTATCAAACAATCAATCAATCTATGTGTCTATCTATTTATTATCTCTATTTCTATTTTTCTATTTATCTATGTATCTATCTATCTCTCTATATGTTTATATGTCTATCTACCTACCTGTATATGTGTATATGTGTCTATGTGTCTATCGGTCTATCTCTATATCTGGCTTTCTAATTATCTATTTATCTGTCTAATTGTTTATATATCTATATATCTATCTGGCTATCTATTTTTCTATCTGTTTATCTATTTTTCTATCTATCTATCTATATATCTATATGTCTATCTGTCTATCTATAAATCTGTCAATCTATCTATCTATCTGTCTATCTGTCTATCTTTCTATCTGTTTATTTGTCTATCTGTCTTTCTATCTGTTTATTTGTCTATCTGTCTTTCTATCTAATTACTCTTTTTTTATATGTCTATTTGTGTATATGTCTATCTATCTTTTTCTAAATGTCTATATGTTTGCGTCTATCCTCTATCTTCCTATATGTCTATCTATCTATTTATCTATCTATCTATCTATGTGTGTGTGTGTGTGTGTGTATTTATCTATCTATCTATATGTTTATTTTTCTATTTGTATATTTGAATTTCTGTCTATTTGTATATATGTCTTTCTGTCTATTAGTCTATATGTCTATAAGTTTATATGACTATCTATCTATTTGACAATTTGTCAATTTGTATAGCTATCTATCTATTTATCTATCTGTCTGTCTATCTATATATTTGCCTATCTATTATCTATATATCTGTATATCTATCTTTGTGTCTATTTGTCTATAAAACTTCTATCTATGTATCTTTCTATCTATCTGTCTATCTATCTATATGCCTATTTGTCTATCTGTCTATCTAATTATATGTTTATCTATCTATCCTTCTATCTATCAATCTACTGATCTATCTATCTATAATATCTGTCTATCTATCTATTTGTTTGCCTATCTATCATTTGTCTATCTATCCGTTTCTCTGTCTCTATCTAAGTAATCTATATTTTTATTTCTCTATATCTATTTTCCATCTACTATCTTTTTATCTATATATTTCTCTATCAATCTATATATCTATCTATCCATCTATTTATCTCTCTATCCGTCTCTCTATATATATGGCTATCTATCTATCTGTCAATTTTTTATCATAAATCTATCATATATTATCTATCAATCTATGTATATCTATTGGACTATCTATCTAACTAACTATCTATCTATATATTTTCTTCTCTTCTTTATATCTATCTACTATCTGCTAATATTTGGCTATCTTGCAATCTGTCTATCTATATATATAGCTATTTATCTGTCTATCTCTTTATTTGTCATCTGTCTATCTATCTATTTATTTGTCTATTTATCTACTCTCTGTATATGTCTATCTTTCAATCTGTGTATATCCATTTGGTTTTCTAGCTATTTATCTATCTATCTGTCTATCTATCTTTCTATCTATCTGTCAATCTATATAATTTTTCCTTTATGTCTATTAGTCTATCTGTCTATCCATCTATCTTTTTTATATTCTATATGTATATCAATCTATCTATCACTATA
>JAREIK010001779.1:28745-48080 GCA_029783825.1 Sapria himalayana
TTATCCTTCTATTTTCTCTCGATCTATTTATCTATATATCTATTTATCTATCTAACTATCTTTCTATCTATCTATCAATCAATATATTTATATCTATATATATATATCTGTCTATTTGGATATCTAACTATCTGTCTATATGTCATTTTTTCTACTATTCTTTGTGCATATCTATATATCCATCTCCCTATCTATCTATTTGTCTATCAGTCTATATGTCTATATGTCTATCTATCAATCTATCAATTTATCAATCTTTTAATCTATCAATCTGTCTTTCTGTCTATCTATCTATCTATTTATCCATCTTTATATCTATCTGATAATCTATCTAGTCAATATTTATATGTATCTACATGTCTATGTGTTTATGTGTCTATCTATCTGTCTGTCTATCTATCTATCTATTTTTCTATCTGTCTATCTATCTATCTATTTCTCTATCTGTTTATCTATCTATCTATCTATTTTTCTATCTGTCTATATGTCGATTTAACTATCTATGTATCTATCTATCTGTCAGTCTCTCTATCTATTTATCTGTCTGTCTACCTATCTGTTTATCTGTGTATCTGTATATCTATCTATATGTCTATAGGTCTATCTGTCTATCTATCTATATGTCTATAGGTCAATCTATCTAATTGTATATCTATCTTTATGTCTATATCTCGATCTATATATCTATCTATCTATCTAACTATTTATGTATCTATCAATTTGTCTATCTGTCTATCTATCTATCTATCTGTTATTCTGTATATCTATCGATCTATGTAACTATCTACATGTTTACGTGTCTATACGTCTATCTATCTATATGTATATTTTTCAATCTATGTATCTATCTATCTATCTATCTATCTCTCTATCAATCAATTTTGCTATCTATCTATCTATCTATATGTCTATTTGTCTCTATATATATATATATGTATATCTTTCTATCAACCAATTTATCTATCTATCTATTTATCTATCTATTTATCTATTTGTATGTCAGTCTATATGTCTATATGTTTATCTATCCATTGGTCTATCTGTCTATCTATTTATCTATCTATGTTTCTATTTGTTTATCGGGCCTATCTATCTTTTTGTCTATTAGTCTATCTATCTATCTGTCATCTATCACTCAATCTATCTGACTATCCATCTATCTGTCTTTATGTCTATATATATATATACATCTGTCTATCTATCCATCTATAAATCAGTCTATGTGTCTTTATATATCTTTCTAACTAACTATCTATCTTTCTATCTGTTTATCCATATATTTTTCTATCTATCTATCCATATATTTATCTTTATGTCTATATATCTATCTGTCTGTCTATTTGTCTATCTAACTATCTGTCTATATGTCTAATTGTCTAACAATCTATGTGTTATCTGTATATCTATCTATCTATCTATTTGTCTATTTTATCTATCTATCCATCTCACTATCTATCTATTTATCTTAATTTCTTTATCTCAATCTATATATCTATATATCTATTTAGGTGTATCGATGTCTATCTGTCTATATTTATTTTTGGCTATCTATCTATCTATCTATGTGTCTATCTACCTATTTTTCTTTCTGTATATCTATCTATCTATCTGTCTGTCTGTCTGTGTGTCTATCTATCTAACTATCATTCTATATTTCTTCTATCTATATGTCTTTATGTCTATCTGTCTATATGTCTATCTGTCTATTTGTCTATCTATTTATGTCTATTTGTATATCTATCTATCAATCTATTTATTTATTTATTTATCTGTCTAGTTGTCAATCTATTTTTCTGGTAATCTATATATCTATCTATCTCTCTCCCTATTTATCTGGCTATATATCTATATATATGTCAATCTGTATATATGTATATATGTCTATAAGTCTATATGTCTATCTATCTATGTGTATATCTATATATATATATATATCTATCATTCTATCTATCTATCTATCTTTATTTCTTTCTATCTTTCTATCTATTTATATGTCTATCTATCTATCTATCTATCTCTGTATGTGACTATCTACCTATCTATCTATATATCTAAGTATCTTTTTGTCTATCTGTCTATCTATCTATCTGTATATCTTTCTAGTTTTTTTCTATCTATTTATCTCTATAACTATCTATCTGTGTATTTATCAATTTATTTATTTATCTATGTATCTGTCTATCTATTTAATTGTCTCTCTATCTATCTAGCTATGTATCTATCTATATATTTATCAATCTATAAATCTATCTATATGTTTATATCTGTTTGTATATATGATATATGATTATCTGTCTAACTAACTAACTATCTATCTATTTATCTATCTTTCTCTCTATCTATCTATTTATATTTCTATATATATATCTCTCTCTCTATCTAACTACCTATCTGGCTATCTGGCTATCTATCTTTATATATATATATCTATTTGTCAATCAATCAATCAATCAATCAGTCTATATTTTTATCTATCCATTAATATATCTATTTTTAATCTATCTGCCTATCTAGCTATCTAGATATCTGTATATCTATCAATCTGTCTATCTATCTAGCTATCTATCTATCTGTATGTCTATCTATCAATCTTTCTATTTGTCTATCTATCTATCTCTTTATCCATCTGCCTATCTATCTATCTGTCTATCTAACTATATATCAATTTGTGTATCTTTCTATCTATCTATCTGTATTTATATCTCGATGTCTATATTGCTATCTTTCTTTATGTGAATCTATCTATCCGTATAATTGTATATCTATTTATCTATCTATACATCTATCTATCTATCTATCTATCTTTCTATTTGTTTAACTGAATATCTATTTATTATCTATCTTTCTTTCTTTCTATAAATCTATCTGTCTATCTTTTTTAGCTATCTATCTATGTATTTATCTATCTATCTATTTGTCTATTTGTTAATCTATCTATCTGTCTATTTATCTCTCTATCTATCTGTCTATCTGTCTATCTATATATCTATCTATTTGTCTATCTATCAATCTGTCTATTTGTCTATCTTTCTATCTGCCTATCTATATGTCTATCTGTCAATCAATCAATCAATCTTTCTTTCTATCTGAATATCTATCTATCTATATGTCTGTTTGTCTAACTGTTAATCTGTCTATCTATCTTATTGTTTATTTGGCTATCTTTCTATCTGTCCATCTATCTATATGTCTATTTGTATATCTATTTATCAATCAATCAATCAATCAGTCTGTCTGTCTAAATGTCTAACTGTCTATCTATCTATTTGTCTATTTGTCTATTTTGTCTATCTGTCTATATGTTTATCTGTCACTCGGTTTATCTGTCTATCTATCTATCTGTCTATCTATTTATATATTTGTATATCTGTATATATGTCTATCTGTCTATATATCTCACTATCTATCTGGCAATTTATCTATCTGTCTATCTATCTATATATCTATCTGTATATCTATCTATCTATCTATTTGTCTATATGTATACTTGTCTCTATCTATCTGTCTATCTATGTCTATGTCTATTTATCTATTTCTATATCTATCTATATATCTATTTGTCTTTTTGTATATCTGTCTCTATCTATCTATATATCTATATCTATGTCTATTTATCTATTTGTATATCTATCTATCTATATTTTTATATGTCAATCTATTTTTATGTCTACCTATCTATATATCTATCTGTCTATCTGTCAATGTGTCTTCTATCTATCTATCTATCTATCTAACTAACAATCTATCTTCTATCTATAAATCTATCTGTATATCTGTCTATCTTTCTATTTGTCTATCTATCATTATGTCTATTTTTCTATCTATCTATCAATTTATTTCTCAATCAATCAATTAATCTATATATCTATCTATTTGTCTATCTATCTATTTGTCTATCTATCTATCTGAATATCTGACTATCTATTTATCTATATATAAATAGGTGTGTGTGTGTATCTATCATTATATCTATCCATCTATCTATCTACCAATCTATCTTATAGTCTATCTGTCTATCTGTCTTTCTGTCTATCTTTATATCTGTCTATCTGTCTTTCTGTCTATCTTTATATTTGTCTATCTGTCTATCTGTCTGTCTATCTATATATTTATCTATCTATATATCTATTTGTCAATATATATATTGTTTAAACTTCATACCTTCCTACCTATCTATCTATCTCTTTATCTATCTATCTATATATCTATCTATCTACCTATCTATCTATCTATCTGCCTACCTATCTATTTATCTATCTAAATATCTCTTTATCTATATATTTATCTATCTCTCTTTCTATCAATCTTTTCTATCTGTCTGTCTATCTATCTATTTGTTTATCTCTTTATCTGTCTATTTGTTTAAATATCTATCTGACTATCTGCATATCTGTCGATCTATATATCTACCTATCTATCTTTCTATTAATTTATCTATCTATATATTAATCTACAAATATGTCTGTCTATCTATCTGCCTAACTCTCTATCTGGCTATCTATCTATATATCTATTTATCTATCTATATATCTGTCTATCTATCTGTCTATGTATCTGTCTATCTATCTAGTGATCTGCATATCTATGTGTTTGTCTATTAAACTATATGTCTATCTGATAATGTGTTTATCTATCTATCTATCTGTCTGTCTGTCTATCTTTTAATATGTCTATCTATATATCTGTCTATTTATCTATCTGGCTATTTATCACTCTGCCTATTTGTCTAACTATAAATTTATTTATATGTTTATCTATCTATCTATGTATATGTTTATATGACTATCTATCTATATATCTATTTATCTGGCTATCTTTTTATCCATCTATCTATTTATCTATTTATCTATCTATCTTTCTATTTCACTATCAATCTGCCTATATGGTTATGTGTCTATCTAGCTATGTAGCTATCTATCTATCTATCTTTCTGTATATCTATATATCTATCTATCTACCTATCTATTTATTTATCATTTTGTCTATCTATCTCTCTATTTATCTGTCTATTTGTCTATATGTCTATCTGTCTATCTATCTTTCTATCTATCATCTATCTATCTATATGTCTATCTTTCAATCTGTGTATATTTCTATATTGACATCTGCATATTTCTCTAACTATCTTTCTATCTATCTGTCTTTTTTTCTATCTGTCTATTTATCTTTTTGTCTATATGTATATTCATCTATCTGTCTATCCGTCTGTCTATTTATTTATCTATTTGTATATTAATCTCTCTATTTATTTATATATCTATCTATCTATTAAGAAATATATATATCTGTCTATCTTTCAATATGTCTATTCATTAATCTATCTATCTATTTGTCTATCTATTTATCTATCTATCTATCTATCTATCTATTCTTCTATATATTTATATATCTGTATATCTGTCTATCTATCTATATGTATATCTATTTATTTGTCTATCCGTCTATCAGTCTAATTGTTATCTATCTATCTGTCAATCTATTTATCTGTTTATCTATCCATCTATCTATCTTCATAATTATCTATCTATCTATTTATCTTTCTGTATAAATATATTTGTGTCTATTTATCTCTCTGTCTAAATATCTGTCTTCTGTCTATTTATCTATCCGTTTATCTGTCAATTTGTTTCTTTATCTATCTAGCTATGTTTCTATCTATCCATGTATCTGTCTTTTTATAAAACTATCCATATGTCTATCTTTCTATATATGTATATATCTATATGACAATATAACTAACTAAGTATCTATCTAACTATCTATCTATCTCTCTGTCTCTCTATCTATCTTTTTGTCTGTCTGTCTATCTATCTACTTATCCTTTTCTATTATTTTAGGAATAATGAAAAAGGTGAACCCTCGGCGATACAGAAGCGATTTCCCGAAAACTTCCATCGTTGTGCAAAATTATCTCTACTCGAAGCTCTCATCGTGTTAAGGAAATGGATTACCTAGTTAATAAGAAATCCTTTTCTGATTTTTACAAGAAGTCCGTGCAAACAGTAACAGCTCCTTCGGAATCTCACGCGAAAATTATCGAGGAACCCTCGATAATTTTTTCTACCGAAGATATTCAGAGGCTTACTGAACGCCATAAGTTCACGCTTGTGGGCAAATTCACACATGGAAGCCCTCGCATTGATGATATTCGTGCATTTTTTGATTCATTGAAGCTTAAGATGTTGATTAAAATCGGCCTCATCGACGATAAACATGTGCTGTTACAACTATTTTCTGAAGAAGATTTTCATCGAATTTGGCTAAGAGGTATCTGGTATATCATGGGATTTCCCATTAGAACTTTCAAATGGTCAACAAACTTCTCGACTAAGGAAGAATCATCAGTGGCATAGGTATGGTTCCTGTCTCCTTTGCTACCGATACATTATTTTGATAAATTCGCATTATATCACATTGCTTGTACACTCGGCTCTCCTCTTCTTCTTGATGGTGCTACGGCCACTCTAAACAGGCCAAGTGTAGCTCGTATTTGTGTTGAAACTGATATACAAAAACCAATTCCCTCACGGATATAGATTGGAAACAATGAGGGTGATGGTTTCTGGCAGCAAGTAGTTCCAGAGAACTTACCATCATATTGTATCTGCTGTAAAAAATTGGTGCATGGCTTGGAAAAATGTTTAGTTAAAAAAAGAAGGGAGGAAGTGATTCAAAAGAGAGAGGAGAGGTGAATGAATGCAGGAGTGAGAGGCATGTTAGTTAAATACCAAAAAAAACATCAAGATGAACACACTGCCCAAACAGAAGAACAGAATATAGAAGGAACTGAATTGAAATTAATTGAATATAAGATTTCTAATGAAACAGAAAACGGGGCAGAATATTCTTTAGAGACTAAAAAAAGAATAGAAATGATTAAAAAAAATATCAGAACTGAACAAAAGAACAAGAGCGTACATGAAAAATAAAATTACAATAAACAAAGGATGGGCAGTCCCTATTGTGGACTATTTGGAAGAAGAACCAGAAACAAAAAGTTTAACCTCCCTTTTTACAAATGGAGAGGATAATGTGCAGAAAATAAGATTATTTAGAGATGACTTAAACATAGATAAGCTTAAACAAAAAATGAGGAATAAAGAGTGGGCAATGGAGGAATTAAAGATAATGTCAATTCAAATGGGAAGAAATTGGAAAGAAGAAAGAAGCGATGATCTAGGTTCAATAAGAAAATCAAAAAATATGAAAAAATATAAAAATAGAACATATGGAACCCAATGCACCACTAGAGCTCAAACTAAATCTATAATTAATGTATAATTATATTTACTGGAATATAAGGGGAATAGCAAATATTCCCTCAAGAAATAGATTGAAAAAATTGATTTATATGCACAAAATCAATCTTGTAGCAATAGCTGAACCTATGGTGGATAAGGATCAGCTAGGACTCTACAAAACTATGCTAGGATTTGACCATGGATATGCAAATGAAAATGGAAAAATTTGGTTAATTTGGAAAAATAATCTAAACATAATAATATTAAAAGAAACAAATTAGTTAATAAATTTTAGTTTGAGTCAAGATGTAAATGAAATAATCACTATAGTTTATGCTAAAAATAAAAGAGAAGAGCGAAAAGAATTATGGGAGGATATGTGAAAAATATTTAAAGAAAACAAGCCATGGATTATAGGGCGAGATTTTAATGTAGTAAGAAGCATTAAAGAAAAGAAAGGTGGAAAAACACCAAATAAGAAAGCTATGATTCACTTTAACGATACTATAAATAAAACTAACTTAATTGAGGCCAAATTCTTAGGATCTTCCTTCACATGGTGTAATAACCGGAAAAGGAAAGATGTAATTTGGGCTAGATTAGATAGAATCTTATATAACCTTAATTGGCTAGAGAATTATGGCTCTGCAGAAGTGAAACATTTAAATAGAACTTGTTCGGATCATAGTCCACTTTTAATCACCATTAAAAACTCTTCCAATAAAGGAGGATCATTTAGATTCCAAAATGCCTGGAGTTTACATCATGATTTTTTGAATTTAGTAAAAAAATTCTGGAATAATGAGGCATCTGGAAATCCTATGCAAGTTATAAATAATAAGCTAGGTAGATTAAAAATTGAATTAAAAAAATGGAATAGGGAAATATTTGGAGATATAAATAAAAACATAAAAGATGCAGAAGAATTAGTATTAAATAAAGAATTAGAATTTGAAAAAGATCAAAGTTTAAATAATAGACATGCATTAAGTAAGGCACAAGCTGAGTTAAAACTCAAACTTGTAATGGAAGAGGTGTTTTGGAAACAAAAATCGAAGATAAAATGGCTAAAAGAAGGAGACAAGAATACGAAGTTTTTCCAAAAAGCAGCTAAACTAAAATATCAGAAACACAGAATAAGGGGCATAAAGAATAATAATAAAAATGAGATTAAAGGTAATAGCTAGTTAGAAAAGATAAAAAACAGAATATCAAAAGAAGATAATAATATGCTAATTAAACATGTAGAAGATGAAGAAATAAAAATAGTCATTTATAGTATGAACAAGGATAGCGCAGCCGGACCGGATGGATGGAATAGTTGTTTTTTTCAAATCTGCTGGGACATAATTAAAATGGACATAAACAAAGCCATTAATAGCATATTCTGTGGAACTAAAATAGGAAAAAAGTGGGGAAGTTTTCACATAGTTCTTATTCCAAAAATAGAAAACCCACAAACGGGGGAGGATTTCAGACCTATCAGCCTATGTAATTCAATATATAAAATTCTAGCAAAAATATTACAAAATAGATTAGCCTATTTACTGCCTAAAATTATTTCAATAGAACAAACCAGCTTTATGAAAAATAGATTAATTATGGAAAACATATGTTTGGCCAAGGAAATGTGTAGAGAAATAGGAACAAAAACAAGAGGACAAAATGTAATAATAAAATTAGATTTAGCTAAAGCCTTTGATAGAGTTGAATGGAACACACTCTGCTTTATTATGAGAAAAATAGGTTTTTCTGAAACATGGATGGATCTGATTTATAGGTGAATATACAACACCTGGGCCAGAATAATAACGAATGGAAAAGTTGGAGAGGAAATAAAACCAATTAGAGGTCTAAGACAAGGAGATCCACTCTCTATATCTTTATTCAATTTATATTTAGAACTATTAATAGTTAACATTAAAGATAAAATGGAGAAAGGATTGATAGGTTCATTCAGACAACCAAAAAACACTCCACTTGTGAGTTGTCTGGCATATGCAGATGATGTAATGATTTTTACTAATGGTAGTAGTAGATCATTACAAAACCTGATGAGCTTATTAAAATGTATGGAAGATGGAACTAGTCAAAAATTGAATAAAAGAAAATGTCAATATATGGTATCTTATAATTCCCCTCAGACATTAACTCATAAAATTTAAAAACTTACTGGTTTTTCACATAAAAAAGGTGAAATTATCTACTTGGGGTGCCCGGTATATGAAGGCAAATTTAAGAACGAATATCTAGAATTTCTAATAAATAAACTGAAAAAGAAAATATCGGGATGGAAGGATGAATTTTTAAGTTTAGGGGGAAGAATCACATTAATAAAACAAGTCTTAGTAAGCATGTTAATGCATAATATTATGATTATCAAACCCTCTTGTAAGCTGATGAAAAATATAGAAAGAGAATTAGTTAACTTTTTATGGGGAAAAAAAGAAGGTAAATATAAGCTACACTGGAAAAAATGGAGAGATTTATGCTTTCCCGTCCAAGAGGCTGGTTTGGGATTTGTTAATCTAGCAGACTTAGCTAAAGCATGGGCTAGTAGGAGATGGTGGAGACTAAAAGAAAACAATACATTATGGTCTAAATTTATGAGAGCAAAGTATTCTTTAAAAGATGATACTAACAATGAAAAAAAGAACAAAAGTAAAAGCACACAGGTCTGGACACAAATGCTCAAACAAAGAGAATAGTTGATAACCACTCAAAATTTACTAATAAAGGATGGAAATTGACATTAACACAAGATGGAATTTTTTCGCTTAAATCAGTTAAAAACTTAATTAGAAATAAGCAAGAAGAACATATATTATTTAAATGGGCTTGGAAAAATGACAATCCACAAAAAATTAAAACTTTTATGTGGAAAGTCTTGTCCAACAAAATTCTAACAGATACAAATATAAAAAATAAAGGTGTTCAACTAGTATCTAGATGTGAGTGTTATACATCTGAGATAGAAACACTAGATCACTTATTTTCAAAAGGTAAAGTTGCAGCTGAAATATGGAAGAAATTAGGAATAGAATTACATATAAAATATGAACATAGTAACCTAAAAAGAAGACATCAAAAATGGCTTAAACAAAAAGTGTCAAGTCCTGCTCAGAAATGGATTAAAAATAATGTTCCGCTAATAGCTATCTGGTGCATTTGGAAGGCTAGAAACTACAGTAGATTTGAAGGTAGAAATATGATTTTAGAGGAAATCTGGAAGGAGATAAAGGAGGAAACACGGAAAATTTCAGAAATTCATCCTATAGATTCACAGGATATGAGCTTAGATAGAGACATTATAAATTACTGGAAGCTAAAAAAGAAACAACCAAAACTATTTAAATTCATTGGTATAAAATGGGAAAAACCACCGAAAGGAAGATTAGCATTAAACACAGATGGTAGTTTTGATAGAGACATAGGAGCAGCGAGAGGAGGAGGAGCAATCAGTGACTTGGAAGGAAAGCTAATATTAGCTTTTACTAGAAAGATTTCAGCTTCATCAGCTCTTCATGCTGAGATTTTAGCATTAAGAGAAGGTATTATATTATGCAAAAAATTAAACATTAAAACATAGATATTCAAATAGATTCAAAAATACTAGTTAACTTAATTAATAGAAAAGATTCAACATGGAGATACGATGAGGAAATAGAAGAAATACAGCAGGAATTAAAATCATTAGACTATAACATAAAACATATTTTTAGAGAAACAAATGCATTAGCTGACGGTTTAGCCAAAGCGGGTAAAAAGATAGGTGATCAAGAATTTAAGGAAGGTTTTTTACCGAAATAATATAATGGTATAATAAATTTAGATAGTAAAGAAACTAATTACATTAGGAGTATTAGAGAAATCCATTGAAAGTTATTTTCACCTTTACTTTGCTTGCTTTTGTATTTCTAACCATTTTAGATAATGATACAGCTTGTTAAAGAATTTACCCGGCCCTGAGGGAAAATTCTCACTTAAACAGAATGGTTAAGAAGGTGATATGGTAATAAAATTACTCTATAAAATGGGACAGAATAGAGACAGGAATATAAATGTTAGGAATGTAGGCTATCTTTTTTTGCAGATATAAGAAAGAGAACAGAGCAAAGCTGGACAATATGGTTATGCTTTTTGGTTTAGCTGTTTATGTCATGGGGGTATATATATTTCGGTTTTGCTTGATTGGTCTGGATGTCTGTGTTATAAAGGGGTTTTTACGCCTATTTTAAGAATTAAATGAGTCTAAGGTGGTCTGTGTTAGTCGGTGTTAAAGTCTGTGTTATAGATGGCTTTTTATGTGATGTCTGTATTATGTATGTAAGTCTACAAGTTAGTAAAGAAGTCTGTCTCAAAGTGACATGGAAGAAGAACAAAGGATACACGGCTGGATTCAATGGTATGCTGTAATAGCACATCAAGATCAAGTCCAGCAATAGATAAAGATACAAAAGCAAAGAGAATACAGGAACAATGGAAAAGACACCAGAAACGATAAGAAGGGAAATCTCTTGAACTATGTTGTTTTAAAATATAAGGGAAAGGGGGGAATTGGGTGCAATAACATAAAGAATTTCTGGTTGTATGCAGGAAATTCCAAGTCGCCACAAGATTGAAACAAATACGATACTGAAGATAGAAATATGGAAAGAAGATTGTGCATTCAATGATATCTCTCATGTTCCACACAAATGAAAGAAGGATAAAAGAGGTTATAGTCAAGTAAAGGAAAAGATCTATCTAAAAGTAGAGTAGAAATTGAATTACACTTTAAAATAGAAATCAGATTTAGTAATCTAACAGAAGCAAGAAGATAGGTCTTAAAGTAGGATAACCCTTGGGAAACATGGGATGTATATGCTTTTCTGTTTTTCTTAGCAGCGCAGGGCTTCATTTACAAAGGCAGAAAATTCAGAATGGAGGCTACGGGTAGCAAAATTTGTTGTTTATATAGGCATAGGCTGTTTTCTCCTCCTTTATGTTTCATTTTATGAAACTATGTTATTGGAGATTGGAGTCTATATTCAGGTCATGTGTATTTTATACGTTCATTAGAGTATTAGGAGGTGGGTGTATAGAATAGGATATGTTGTACTCTAAGCTGGAAATTCCAGAAAAAGCTCACCTTGGCTCAAAGATCCTTAAAGATCAATCCATTATCTCAATGTGCTCAAAAGGATTTGAATTACAAAAGGCTGAAATAGATAAAGTGGAGCAATTAGATATTGGAAATCAGCAGCAAAATACAGGTATATATGAGTAAAATTCTATGTTGGAATGTATCTTTGGTTGCAGGTATTAGAGAGGAATATAAAGCTAAACAAGGAGGAGCAGATAAGGGACATCAAACCTTCCAAAACTAAGAGTTAGAGAACATAAAGAGCATCAAAGAAGCAATGTGGGGCAAATGCAAAATACATGTCCGTATGGAGTTGAGTAATTACATAAAGCAACTTCAAGATTGTAACATAGAGATGCTGGCGCAATAAGTGCCCTCGTATAAAGAATTCATAGATCATAATTTACTTTCTAATTTTCAAGTCAGCTAGGAATTGGTTAAGGGTGTAGAGGGCTAAAGGGTAGTTTTCTAGTTTGTAATAATGGTATTCCTCCGCCAAAAGAAAGGGTAATTAATAAATAAACACTTTAAAAAAAATTAATCTGTCTGTCTATCTATCTATCTATTTGTTTATTAATTATCTATTTATTTATCAATCTATCTATTTGTCTATCTGTCTATCTATCTATCTTTCTATCTATCTATTTAACTTTATGTATATCTTTTAATCTATGTATCTGTGCATGTGGCTATTTGGCTATCAAGCTATTTGTATATCTGTCTATCTATTTTTTAGTATATATGCCTATCTGTCTATCTGTCTATATGTCTATTTGTCTATCCATCAATTTATTTATTTGTCTATCTATATATTTGTCATTTTGTCTATCTATATACCTATCAATCTATCTAACTATCAATCAATCTATCTGTCTATCTGTTAATCTATCTGCCTATCTATCTATTTGTCTATCTGTCTATCTATCTATCTTGTATATATTAATCTATCTGTCTATATGACTATGTATCTATCTGTCTATCTTTCTATCGAGCTATCTATCTATCTATCTATCGATTTATCTAATTATCTTTCAATTCTATCTATCTATCTATCTATCTATATGTCTATTTGTCAATATCTATATATGTCTATCTATCTATTTATCTATCTATTTATATGTCTAACAGTTTACCTTTCGACGTGTCTATGTGTCTATCTATTTATTTGTGTATCTATCTATCTAATTGTCTATCTATCGATATGTCTATCTATCAATCTATATATCTGTCTATCTGTCAATCTGTCTATATATATCTATATATCTATCAATCTATTTATCTATCTATTTATATGTCGTTTGTCTATTTGTTTATATATCTATATGTATATCTGTCTATTATTCTATATATTTATTTGTCTATCTAACTATATATCTATTTGTTTAGGTATTTATCTATAAATTTGTCTATCTATTTATCTGCCTATCTACCTATCTATCTATCTATCTATTTATCTATATGTCTATCTTTCAATCTGTGTATCTATCCATATGGTTATCTAGCTATTTGCATATCTTTCTTCTATCTTTCAGTCTATATGTCTATCTATCTATTATTTATATGTATATCTAAATATTTGTTTCTGAGTGTATCTATTTATTTATCTATCTATATATTTGTATATATGTCTATCTGTATATCTATCAATCTATATATCTTATAATCTATCTATTTCTTTATCAGTATTTCTATCTATCTATTTTTCTATCTATCTGTCTATCTTTCTATCTATCTTATGTCTATAAATCTATCTAGCTATCTGATTTCTATCTATCTATATTTCTATCTAGCTATCTATCTATCTATAAATCTATTTATTTATTTGTCTATAAATCTATCTATCTATCTATTTATCAATCTATATCTACCTGTCTATCTGTCTATCTATGTATCTATCTTTCTATCTATCTATATATATATATCTATCTGTGACTATATGTCTATTTGTTTATCTTTCAACATGTCCATATGCTTATCTTTCTTTCTGTCTATCTATCTATCTATCTATATGTCTATATGTCTATCTATATATCTTTCTATATATCTATCTATATATTAATATATATGTTATAACTAATTTATATGTAATCTATCTATTTTCTTTTTCTTTTTTTTCATCTGTCTATTTGTCTATCTTTCTATATGTTTATCTATTTATTATCTATCTATCTAGCTATTTGTGTACTATCTATCTTATTCTATTTATTTTTATCTTTTTGTCTATCAGTCTATCAATCTATTTTTCTATCTGCCAATTCTATATCTAATCTCTATATATCTTCTTATCTATCAATATATCTATTTATCTATCTATGTATTTTCATATCTATTTAACTGTCTATGTGTCCATGTATCTATTTGTCTATATGTCTATCTGTCTATCTATCTATTTATCTATCTATATATCTATTTCTCTATTTGCCTATATTCATTCTGCCAATCTATCTATCTATCTAACTATCTATCTATCTGGTTGTCTATCTTTCTATCTATCTATATTTCTATATATCTAAATGTCTATCTATCTATCTATTTGTCTATATATTTATCTATCTATCTATTTATCTATCTGTCTATTTGACTATCTGTCTATTTATCTATCTGTCTCTTTTTCTATTTATCTGTCTGTCTATCAATTTATCCATCTATCTATCTATCAGTCTATATATTTATCTTTCTATCCATCTATCTATTTATCCGTATATCTAACTATCTGTCTATCTGCC
Organism: Sapria himalayana; assembly: GCA_029783825.1. Classification (NCBI taxonomy): domain Eukaryota; kingdom Viridiplantae; phylum Streptophyta; class Magnoliopsida; order Malpighiales; family Rafflesiaceae; genus Sapria; species Sapria himalayana. The sequence goes on from JAREIK010001779.1 coordinate 43,838, forward strand.
AATATGTGAATTTATATATCTATCTATATTTCTATCTATCTATCAATGAATCTATCTATCTATATGTCAATCTACATATCTCTCTCTCTATCTATCTGCCTATCATTCTTCTATCTATCTATCTATTTGTCTATCTATCTTTCTATATATATGACTATCTATCTATCTAGCTATCTGTCAATCAATCAATCTAACTATCTATCTAAGAATCTATGTTTTTATCAATCTATCTTTCTATTTATATCTTTGACTATCTGAATGTTTATCTGTTTAAATGCTTATATGTCTACCTATTTATGGGACTATCTATTTATTTATCTATTTTTCTATTTGTCTATCTATCTATCTATCTATTGATCTATCAATCGATCTATCTATCAATCTATCTATCTATATACCTATCTATCAATCAATTAATCTATCTATCTATTTATCTATCTATATATCTATTTATCTATCTATCTATCTATTTATCTATCTATCTATCTCTCTATGTACCTACCTAGCAATCTTGCTAGCTATCTATCTGTCTATTTGTCTATGTGTCTATCTATCTATCTATCTATCTATCATTCTATCTGTATATCTATCTATCTATTTATCTATCTATCTACCTTTATGTCTATCTATCTATGTTTCCATTAGTCTATCTATCTATCTGACTATCAAAATATTTGTCTATCTATCTATATATTTATCTGACTATTTTTCAATCAATCTATCTTTCTCTCTAAATTTCTATCTGTCTATTTGCTTATCTATCTATTTATCTATCTATTTAACTATCTATATGTCAATTTTATCTCTCTATTTATATATCTATCTATCTAAATATCTCTCTATCTGTATATCTATCTATCTTTCTGAATATCTTTTATCTATCTTTTTGTGTGTATGTCTTTATGCATATCTTCTAAATGTATATCTATCACTATCTATCATGTATCTACCTATATATCTATCTATCTATCGATCTATCGATCGATCTATCTATCTACCTATCTATCTATCAATCAATTAATCTATCTATCTATTTATCTATCTATCTCCATATGTACCTACCTAGCAGTCTTGCTATCTGTCTACCTATCTACTTTTCTATTTGTCTATCAGTTTATCTATCAATCTATATATTATTCTATCTATATATCTTTATATCTATATATCTATCTGACTATTTATCAATCAATCAATCTTTCTTTCTATGATTCTATATGTCTATTTTCCTATCTATCTATCTATCTATTTTATGATCTATATGTCAATTTTATCTGTTTATTTTTATATCTATCTATCTGTCTAAATATCTCTTTATTTGTATATCTATCTATCTTTCTAACTATCTTTTTATCTGTCTATTTGTGTGTATGTCTTTATGTATATCTTCTAAATGTATATCTATCAGTGTCTATCATGTATCTATTTATATATCTATCTATCTATATATCTTTCTATCTATGTGTGTGTCTGATTGTTTATTTTATATCTATCTATCTATTTGTCTGTCTATCTATTTGTCTATCTATCTTTTGTCTATTTGTATATCTGTCTATCTATCTGTCTTCTATCAATCTATCACTCTTTATCTTTGTTTGTCTATCTATCTATTTATCTATCTATCTTTATATCTTTTTATATCTCTTTCAATCAAAATATATATCTATCTATATATCTATATAATTCTCTAGCTATCTATATATAGATCTATTTATCTGTCTTTATGACTATATGACTTTCTGTCTATCTGTCTATCTATCTATCAATAATACAGAGAAATTATCATTATTAAGATTAACTGAAGCGGAAGCCGCTCTCTTTCTGATTCTTCCTTATTATATGACAGTGAACAGCAGGAAGACTTTCCACACCAGCAGGTATATTCATCACAGCAGCGGGAGGTCTCATGGCAGCAATAGAGTACTTTCTACATAGGTATATGCACTGTGTACATTTTGTTCTCCCATGGCAAAAACAGACTACACATATGGCAGCAACATACAGCAACAGACTTTCCCCAGCTTCTTCTATTTCGCTCTATCTGTATAAATGTCTATCTATCTTATGTCTATGTGTCTATCTATCTATTTGTATATCAATCTTTTGTAAATCTATCTATATGTGTAGTTATATATCTATCGATCTTTTTATATATCTATCTATTTGTTTATCTGTCTATCTGCATATGTGTCTATATTTCAATTTCTCTATCTATCTTTCTATATTTATATTTATCTATATGTCTATCTCTTTATCTTTCTATGTATCCATCTATTATTTGGTTATTTGTATATCTGTCTATCTATCTAAATCATCTACCTGTTTATCTCTCTATCTATTTATCTATTTATTAGTTTATCTCTATATCTATCTACTCGTTATCTGTCTCTCTATCTATCTATCTATTTGTCTATATATCTATATGACTTTTTATTTATATGTCTATCTGTCTATTAATCTATCTATCTATCTATATTTCAATCTCTCTATATGGATATCTATCTATCTCTCTATCTATCTATCTATATGACTATCTCTTTATATGTCTATCTATCAATCTGTCAATCTATCTATCTCTCTATATGTCCACCTGTCAATATACCTATCTGTCTACTATCTATCTATCTATCTATCTAGTCTCTTTATTTCTCTATCTATCTATTTGACTATATGTATTTCTATTTTCTTTCTATATATCTTTCTTTTTATCTATCTATTTGTCAATCTGTCTATCTTTCTATGGTCTAGCTTTCTATTTGTCTATGTGTATATCTATCTTTCTATCTATTTTCTATATTTCTATCTGATATATGTGTATCTATTTATCTTCTATATTTCTATCTATTTATCAGTCAATCTAATCTATCTGTCTATTTGTCTTTCTGTCTATATATCTATATGGTCTATCTGTCTATCTTTCTATCTATCGATATATTTATCGGTTTATCTTTTTATCTATCTACTTGTCTATATGTGCTATCTATCAATGTGACTATCTTTTTATCTTTTCATTTGTGTATATGTCTATCTGTTTATCTGTCTATCTATTTATCTATCTTTCTATCTATATATTAGATTATCATTTTATCTATATACTTGTCTGTCTATCTATTTGTATATCTATATGTATGTTTGTCTATTTGTCTGTTTGTTCTGTTTGTCTATTTATCTTTTTGTCTGTCCATCTCTCTATCTATCTTCTATTTGTATGTGTATCTGTCTATCTCTCAATTTGTCTATATGTCTATTTGTCTATATCTAACTATTTATCAATTTTATTTATTTTAATTTCTATCAATCAATCTATCTAAATATCTATCTGTCGATTTGACTATTTGTCTGTTTGTAAATTTGTCTGTTTGTCTATTTGGCTATTTAATTTTATGTCTATCTGTCTCTCTATCTATCTTCTATTTGTATGTATGTCTGTCTATCTCTCGATTTTTCTATTTGTCCGTCTTTCTATCTGTCCAGCTATCTATCTATCTTTATCTTTAAGTGTCTATCTATCTATCTATCTGTCTGTCTATCTAAATATTATATATCTATCTATATATCTATCTATCTATTTTTTATTAGTCTATTAATCTCTCTTTCTATCTACCTATCTCTCTATCTATCTATCTATCTATTTATTTATCTAACTATCTATTTATCAATCAATCATCTATCTATCTATTTATTTATCTAACAAAATGGTGTTTCTGTATATCTATATATCTATCTATCTTTATCTCTCTATATGTGTATCTATCGATCTGTCTTTCTGTCTATCTGTCTATCTATCTATCTTTCTTTCTTCTATGTATCTTTGTGTATATTAGCCTAACTATTTATCTATCTATCTGTTTATCTATTATGTATCTATCTATCTATTTCTCTATCTGCCGATATGTCTATCTGTCTATATATATATATATACTATCTATTTATCTATATGACTATCTATCATCTATCTATCTATCTGTCTATCTATCTATTTTTTTATATGGTCTTTCTGTATATCTATCTATCTATATATCTGTCTGTCTTTCTATCTATCACTATATGTGTCTATATGTTTATTTGTTTATCTGTTTATGTGTCTATCTGGCTATCTGTCTATTTGTCTATCTTTCTATCTATCTATATATATATCTATCTATCTGTCAATCTATTTTTCTATCTATATTTGGTCCATCTATCTGTCTATTTATCTAACTATATGTTTGTCTATCTATTTATCTATCTATCTACTTCGTTCTAT
>JAREIK010001780.1:0-29929 GCA_029783825.1 Sapria himalayana
TACAAAATAATTTTAGTGAGATGGATATAAGACTCACATTTTAAAAACAAAATTTATTATTTTGTAATATATATTATTTTGATTTTGAATCATTTTAGATTTTTGCAATTATATTTTAATTTATATCATTCTTATTAATAATATTTATTAATTTTTATTGATCATTATTATAATATCTATTAATAAAATTATTTATATTGAGTTTACATTATATATAATTATTAAGATTATTATTACTGAATATTATATTCACATTTAAAAAATTTAAAAATTATTAGATTTTCAAAGGTTATAACCTTCTAAAATTAACAAAAATCAAAAAATTAAATTTTTTATTTTTTCATTCTTTAAATAAAAATTATAAATCATTAAGCCTAAACACTTAAATCACTAAACCCCAAAACACCTAAATACTTAAACCATTAAACTAGTATATCCTGAATAATAAATAATAAATCTCTATTTTTATTTGTATTCATTATAATTTTAAATATTCATTTTAATTATTTATTAGTTTAATTTTATAGAATTTTAAATTAAAAATGAATTATGAGGTAAGACAAATATAATTAAATAATTTACTTTTAATAACAAAAATATAAACTTATAAAAAGAAGCAAAACATCAAAGAAAGTATTATTTTGTAATATATTTTACATTGATTTTGAATAAATTTATGTTTTGCAAATATATTTAAGTTAATATCTATCTTATTAATAATAGTTTATTAATTTATTTATTGATAATTATTATAATATCTAGCAATGAGATTATTTATATTGAATTTAAATGAGTTATATTTATTACGATTATTATAACTAAATATTATATTTACATTTGAAAAAAATTTAGAAATTTTATATTATTAAAGGTTATAACATTCAAAAATTAGAAAAAAAAAAGAAAAATAAATTTTTGTTATATCATTGTTTAAATAAAACTTATAGACCACTAAATGCCTAAACACTTAAATCTATAAACTCCTAAACACAAAAGCCCCTAAATACTTAAAACTTTAAACTCGTAAACCTTAAATATAATTTAAATAATTTATTTTTCATCAAAAAAAAATATAAGCTTATAAAAAGAAGCAAAAACTAAAAAACAAAAATTATTATTTGGTAATAAATTTTACTTTGATTGTGAATAATTTTAGGTTTTGCAATTATATTTTAATTTATATCTATCATATTAATAATAGCATATTAATTTATTTTTTGATAATTGATATCATATCTATCAATAAAATTGTTTATATTTAGTTTATATTATATATAATTATAATGATTCTTATTACTAAATATTGTATACACATTTTAAAAAAAATTAAAATTATTATATTTTCAAAGGTTATACCCTTTGAAAATATGAGAAAATATCAAAAATAATTTTTTTGTTATTTCATTGTTTAAATAAATCCAATAAACTACTAAATGCCTAAACACTTAAGTCAATAACTCCGAAATCTCGAAAAACCTAAATACATAATCCTTTTAAACTGATAAACCTTAAATAATAAATAATAAATCTCAATATTATTTTTTCATTATAATTTAAAATATTCATTTTAATTATTTATTCGTTTATTTTTATTAAATATTAATTACAATATAAATTATGAGTTAGACAAATATAATTTATATAAATTATTTTTTATCAAAAATTATAGATAAACTTATAAAAAGAAGAAAAATTTTTAAAACAAAAATTTATTATATTGTAATATATTTTGCTTTCGTTCTGAATCATTTTAAGTTTTGTAATTATAACTTAATTGATATTTATCTTATTAATAATAAATTATTAATTCATTTTTTGATCATTATTAGAATATTTATCAATAAAATTATTTATATTGAATTTATATGAAATATAAATATAATGATTATTATAACTAAATATTGAATTCACTTTTTAAAAAAAATTAAAAATTATTATATTTTCAAAGGTTATAACATTTGAATATATCAAAAAATACTAAAAATAAATTTTTTGTTTATTTATTTTTTAAATAAATAAACCTATATCCACTAAATTCATACAAAGTTAAATCAGTAAACTCCTAAACTCGTAATGCCTAAATACAAAAACCATTAAACCTGCTATATACTACTGAATAATTAATAAAAATAATTTTTATTCCTATTTATTATAATTTTAAATATTTATTTTAATTATTTATTAGTTTATTTCTAAAGAAATATTTATTACAAAATAAATTATGAGTGCAAGAAATATAATTTAAATAATTTATTTTTAATCAATTAATACTATTTACGCTTATAAAATAAGTAAAAATTTAAAAATTAAAATTATTATTAAGTAATATATTTTACTTTAATTTTGAATCAATTTGGGTTTTGTAAATATTTTTTAATTAATATCTATCTTATTATTAATAGTTTATTAATTTAATTTTTATCATTATTATAATATCTATCAAAAAAATTGATTATATTAATTTACATGATATATAATTATTAATATTATTATAACTAAATATTATATTTACATTTCAAAAAATTTAAATATTATTATATTTTCAAAGGTTATGACTTATGAAAATGAGAAAAAATTACAAAATACTTTTTTTTATTTTATTGTTTAAATAAAACCTTTAAACCACTAAATGCCTAAAAACATAAATCACTAAACTCCTAAATGACAAAACCTCTAAATACTTAAATAATTAATCTTGTATACATTAATAATAAATCTTTAATTTCATTTTAATTTTTATTCAGTTTAATTTTAAATTTTTATTTTAATTATTTATCAGTTTATTTTATAGAAATATTAATTACAAAATTAATTTATTAGTTAGATAGATATAATTTAAATTAAACCGGTATATCCTAAATAATAAATAATAAAACTCATTTTTTTTCATTATAATTTTAAATATTCATTTTAATTATTTATTTGTATATTTTTATATAAATATTAATTACAAAATAAATTATGAGTTAAACAAATATAATTTATATAAATTATTTTCATCAAAAAAAATATAGATAAATTTTTAAAAACAAATTTCAAAACAAAAAATTATTATATAGTAATATATTTTGCATAGCTTCTGAATCATTTTAATATTTGTAATTATATTTTAAATGATATATATCTTATTAATAATAGATTATTAATTTATTTTTTGATCATTATTAAAATATATATCAATAAAAATGTTTATATTGAATTTATATGATATATAAATTTAATAATTATTATAACAAATTATTGTATTCACTTTAGAAAAAGTTTTAAAATTTTTATATTTTCAAAGATTATAACCTTTGAACATCTGAATAAATAAAAAAAATATATTTTATTATTTATTTCATTGTTTAAATAAAACCTATACACCACTAAATGTCTAAACACTTACATCACTAAACTACAAAATCCTCATACCCCTATATAAATAATCCTTTAAACTGATATACACTAAATAATAATTAATAAATCTCATTAATATTTGTATTCATTATAATTTAAAAAAATCATTTTGATTTTTAGTTTTTTATTTGTATATCTGTATTAATTATAAAATAAATTATGAGTTAAAAATATAACTTATAAAAATTATTTTTGTTCAAAAAATAGATAAGCATATAAAAAGAATAAAAATTTAAAAACAAATAATTATTATTTAGTAATAGATTTAGCTTTGCTTTTGAATCATTTTAGGTTTTGATATAATAATTTAAGTAATATCAATCTTATTCATAATAGATTTTTAATTTAATTTTTGATAATTATTAGAATATCTATCAATAAAATTATTTATATTGAATTTATTTGATATATAATTATTATGATTATTATAAATAAATATTGTCTTCACTTTTGAAATTTAAATATTATTATAATTTCAAAAGTTATAACCTTAAAAAATAAGAAAAAAATAATAAAAATAAATTTTTTGTTATTTCATTTTTTAAATAAAAATAATTTCAAATGTTATTTCATTTTTTGTTATTTCATTTTGAAATAAAAATAACTTTATATATTATTATTAAATGATTACTTACTTAAATCAGTAAGCTCATAAACCCCGAAACCCCTAAATACATAAACCTTTTAATAGCTATATTCAAATTATTAAATAATAAATCTCATTTATATTTCTATTTATTATAATTTTAAATATTCATTTTAATTATTTATAGTTTAATTTTTTTAGCAAAAATTAATTCGAAATAAATTTCGAATGATACAAATAATATTTAAATATTTTATATTTAATCAAAAAAAATAAGCTTAAAAAAAGAAGGAAAAAGCTAAAAATTAAATACTATTATTTAGTAATATATTTTGATTTGATTTTGAATCATTTTGTGTTATGTAAATATATTTTAATTAATATTTATATTTTTAATAATAGTTGGTTAATTTAATTTTAGATCATTATTATAATATCTATCATTAAAATTATTTATATTTAATTTATATTATATATAATTAGTAAGATTAATATAATTATACATAGTATTCACATTTCAAAAAATTTTAAAAATTATTTTCTTTTCAAAGTTTATAACCTTTGAAAATCAGAAAAAATCAAAAAAAATTTTTTTTTTATTATATACATAAAACCTATAAACCATTAAATGCCTAAAAACATAAATAGCTAAACTTCAAAATGACAAAACCCCTAAATAATTTAACCATTAAACTGGTATACTATATATAATAAATAATAAATCTCATTTTTATTAGTATTCATTATAATTTTAAACATACATCTTAATTATTTATAAGTTTATTTTTAAAGAAATATAAATTAAAATATAAATTATTAGTGAGACAAATATAATTTAAAAAATTTATTATTTAATCAAAAAATATATAAGCATTTAAATGGATACAAAAATTTAAAAATTTAAATTAATATTAGTAAAATATTTCACTTTGATTTTGAATCATTTAGGTTTTGCAAATATATTTTAAACAATATTTATCTTATTAATAATTGTTTATTATTTTTTTATGATCATTATTATAATATATACCTATAAAATAATTTATATTGAATTTATATGATATTTAATTTTTATGATTATTAACTTCATATAGTATTCACTTTTCAAAAAAAAATTAAATATTATTATATTTTCAAACGTTATAACCTTCAAAAAAGAGAAAAAATAATAAAAATTCTTTTTTTTTAAATAAAACCTATAAACCACTAAATGACTAAATACTAAAATGACTAAACTCCAAATCCCAGAAGCTCATAAATACTCAAAACATTAAATTATTATAGTCTAAATAATAAATCATAATTCTCATTTTTATTAGTATTCCTTATAATTCTAAATATTCATTTTAATTATTTATCATTTTATTTTTATAGAAATATTTATTACAAAAATAAAGTTTGAGTGTAACAAATATAATTTAATTTATGTATTTTTAATAAAAAAAATATACCCTTATAAAAGAAGAAAAAATTTAAAAATTAAAAATTATTATCCAGTAATATATTTTACTTTAATTTTGAATCAATTTGGGTTTAGTAAATATTTTTTAATTAATATCTATCTTTTTATTAATAGTTTATTAATTTTATTTTTGATCATTTTTATATTATCTATCAATATAATTGTTTATATTTAATTTATATGATATATAATTATTAATATTATTATAACTAAATATTGTATTCACATTTCAAAAAATTGTAAATATTGTTATATTTTTAAAGGTTATAACCTAAGAAAATGATAACAAATTATAGAAATTTTTTTTGTTATTTTATTTTTTTATATAAAACCTATAAACCACTAAAAGCCTAAAAACATAAATCGCTAAACTTTTAACGACAAAACATCTAAATACTTAAACCATTAAACTGGTATACATTAATAATAAATCTTAAATCTCATTTTAATTTTTATTCAGTATAATTTTAAATTTTTATTTTAATTATTTATCCATATTTTTATAGAAATATTAATTACGAAAATAAATTATTAGTGAGACAGATCTAATTTAAATTAAACTGGTATCACTAAATAATAATTAATAAATCTTATTTTTTTTCATTATAATTTTAAATATTCATTTTAATTATTTATTTTTTATTTATATATAAATATTTATTACAAAATAAATTGAGTTAGAAAAATATAATTTATTTATATTATTTTTCATCAAAAAATTATAAATAAACTTTTTAGAAGAAAAAAAAATTTCTTAAACAAAAAATTATTATATAGTAATAAATTTTGCTTTGATTATGAATCATTTTAGGTTTTATAATTATATTTTAATTGATATCTATCTTTTTTTAAATTGCAATCTCTCTTATTAATAATAGATTATTAATTTATTTTTTGATGAGTATTAGAATATTTATTAATAAAATTGTTTATATTGAATTTATATGATATATAAATATAATGATTATTATAAATAAAGATTGTATTCACTTTAGAAAAAAATTTAAAAATTATTATATTTTGAAAGGTTATAACATTTGAAAATATTAAAAAATAATAAAAATATATTTATTGTTATTTTATTTTTTAAATAAAACCTATAAACCACTAAAAGCCTAAAAACATAAATTGATAAACTTCTAAACAATAAAACCTCTAAATACTTATTCCATTAAATTGGTATTGATTAATAATAAATCATAAATCTCATTTTAATATTTATTCAGTATAATTTTAAATTTTTATTTTAATTATTTATCAGTTTAATTTTATAGAAATATTAATTACAAAATAAATTATTAGTGAGACAGATCTAAATTAAATTTAATCTATATCCCTAAATAATAAATAATAGATCTCAATTTTTTTTCATTATAATTTTAAATATTCATTTTAATTATTTATTTGTTTATTTATATATAAATATTAATTACAAAATAAATTGAGTTAGACAAATATAATTTATATAAATTGTTTTTCATCAAAAAATTATTGATAAACTTTTTAAAAGAAAAAAAAATTTTAAAGCAAAAAAATATTATATAGTAATATATTTTGCTTTGCTTCTGAATCATTTTTGGTTTTGTAATTATATATTAATTGATATCTATCTTATTAATAATAGATTATTAATTTATTTTTTGATCATTATTAGAATATTTATCAATAAAATTGATTATATTGAATTTATATGATATATAAATATAATTATTATTATAACTAAAGATTGTATTCACTTTTTAAAAAAATTTAAAAATTATTATATTTTGAAAGGTTATAACCTTTGAAAATATCAAAAAATAATAATAATATATTTTTTGCTATTTTATTTTTTAAATAAAACCTATAAACCACTAAAAGCCTAAAAACAAAAAATGCAAAACTCCTAAACTGACAAAACCTCTAAATACTTAAACCATTAAACTGGTATACATTAATAATAAATAATAAATCTCATTTTAATTTTTATTCAGTATAATTTTAAATATTTAATTTAATTATTTATCAGTTTATTTTGAAAGAAATATTAATTACAAAATAAATTATTAGTGAGACGGATCTAATTTAAATTAAACCGGTATTCCTAAATAATAAATAATAAATCTTATTTTTTTTCATTATATTTTTAAATATTCATTTTAAATATTTATTTGTTTATTTATATATAAATATTAATTACAAAAAAATTTATGAGTTACACAAATATAATTTATATAAATTATTTTTCATCAAAAAATTATAGATAAACTTTTTAAAAGAAAAAAAAATTTCAAAACAAAAAATTATTGTATAGTAATATATTTTGCTTTGCTTCTGAATCATTTTATGTTTCGTAATTATATTTTAATTGATATCTATCTTATTAATAAGAGATTATTAAGTTATTTTTTCATCATTATTAGAATATGTATCAATAAAAATGTTTATATTGAATTTATATGAAATATAAATAAAATGATTATTATAACTAAATATTGTATTCACTTTTGAAAAAAATTTTAAAATTATTATATTTTCGAAGGTTATAACCTTCGAAAATGTGAAAAAATAAAAACAAATATTTTTTCTTTGTTATTCTATTGTTTAAATAAAACTTATACACCAATAAATGCCAAAGCATTTAAATAACTAAACTACAAAATCCTGATACCTCTATATAGATAATCCTTTAAATCGGTATACCCTAAATAATAATTAATAAATTTCATTTTTATTTGTTTTCATTATAATTTAAAAAATTCAGTTTGATTGTTTAGTTTTTTATTTTTATATATGTATTAATTATATAATAAATTATGAGTTAAAAATATAATTTATAAAAATTATTTTTCATCAAAAAATTGATAATCTTATAAAAAGAATAAAAATTTAAAAACAAATAATTATTATTTAGTAATATATTTTGCTTTGATTTTGAATCATTTTTGGTTTTGATATTATATTTTAAGTAATATCAATCTTATTAATAATAGATTTTTAATTTTTTTTTTGATAATTATTAGAATATCTATCAATAAAATTGTTTATATTGAATTTATATGATATATAATTATTATGATTATTATAAATAAATATTGTATTCACTTTTGAAAAAAATTTAAAAATAATTATATTTTCAAAGTTTATAATCTTAAAAAATGAGAAAAAATAATAAAAATAAATTTTTAGTTATTTAATTTTTTAAATAAAACCTATAGACCATTAAATGCTTACTTACTTAAATTAGTAAGCTCATTAACCCCGAACCCCTAAATACATAAACATTTTAACATCTATATACTAATTAATAAATAATAAATCTCATTTTTATTTCTATTTATTATAATTTTAAATATTCATTTTAATTTTTTATAGTTTAATTATTTAGAAAAATTAATTACAAAATAAATTTCGAGTAAGACAAATATTATTTAAATAATTTATTTTTAATCAAAAAAAATATAAGCTTATAAAAAGAAGGACATTTTTAAAAATTAAATATTATTATTTAGTAATATATTTTGATTTGATTTTGAATCATTTTGTGTTATGTAAATATATTTTAATTAATATTTATATTATTAATAATTGTATATTAATTTAATTTTTGATCATTATTATAATATCTATCATTAAAATTATTTATATTGAATTTATATGATATATAATTTGTAAGATTAAGATAATTATACATTGTATTCACATTTCAAAAAAATTTAAAAATTATTTTATTTTTAAAGGTTATAACCTTTGAAAATCAGAAAAAATCAAAAAAAAAATTTTTTATTTTTATTATATAAATAAAACCTATAAACCACTAAATACCTAAAAACATAAATTGATAAACGCCTAAATGACAAAACTTCTAAATAATCAAACCATTAAACCAGTATACCACATATAATAAATCATAAATCTCATTTTAATTAGTATTTATTATAATTTTAAATATTCATTTTAATTATTTATTAGTTTATTTTTATAGAAATATTAATTACAAAATAAATATTGTGCGAGAAAACTATAATTTTAATAATTTATTTTTATTCAAAAAAAATATAAGCATATAAAAAGAAGTAAAAATTTAAAAACAAAAAATTAATATTTAGTAATAAATTTTACTTTGATTTTGAATCATTATATATAGGTTTTGCAATAATATTTTAATTGCTATCAATCTTATTAAGAATAGTTTATTAATTAATTATTTGATCAATTTTATAATATCTAACAATAAAATTACTTATATTGAATTTAAATATCTTATAATTATTAAGATTATTATAACTAAATATTATATTTACATTTGAAAAAAATTTAAATATTATTATATTTTCAAAGGTTATAACCTTCAAAAATGATAAAAAATCACAAAAATAATTTTTTATTATTTTATTATTTAAATAAAACTTATAAACAACTAAATGCCTAAACATTTAAATCTTTTGACTCTTAAACCCCAAAACCCCCTAAATACATAAACCATTAAACCTATATAACCTAAATAATAAATAATAAATCTCATTTTTATTTGTAATCATTATAATTTTAAATATTCATTTTAATTATTTTTTAGTTTATTTTTATAGAAATATTAATTACAAAATAAAGAATGAGTGAGACAGATATAATTTAAATAAATTATTTTTTATGAAAAAAATAAGCTTATAAAAATAAACAAAATTTCAAAATTTAAAATTTTAATTTACATTGATTTTGAATTATTTTGGGTTCTGCAAATATATTTTAATTAATATCTATCTTATTATTAATAGTTTATTAATTTATTTTTTGATCATTTTTATAATATATTTTAATACATTTTTTTATATTGAATCTACAACAAATATAATTATTAAGATTATTATAACTAAGTATTGTATTCATATTTTAGAACTATTATAAAATTATTATATTTTTAAAGGTCATAACCTTTGAAAATCACGAAAATTCATAAAAATAAATTTTTTTTATTTCATTGATTAAATAAAACATATAAACACTAAAATGTGTAACCATATAAATCAATAAACTCCTTAACCCCAAAACCACAAAAAACATAAACAATTAAATAGTTATACCCTAAATAATAAATAATAAATCTCATTTTTATTAGTATTGATTATAATTTTAAATATACATTTTAATTATTTATTAGTTTAATTTTATAGAAATATAAATTAAAAAATAAATTATTAGTGAGACAAATATAATTTAAATATTTTATTTTTCATCAAGAAATATATAGGCTTATAAATGGATACAAAAATTAAAAAATTTAAAATTAATATTTAGTAAAATATTTCACTTTGATTTTGAGTCATTTTAGGTTTTGTAAATATATTTTAAAAAATATTTATCTTATTAATAATTAGTTATTACTTTTTTATGATCATTATTATAATAAATATCAATAGAATAGTTTATATTGAATTCATATGATATATAATTATTATGATTATTATAACTTCATATTGTATTCACTTTTCAAAAAAAAATTTAAAAATTATTATATTTTCGAAGGTTATAACCTTCTAAAATGAGAAAAAATAACAAAAATAAATGTTATTTTATTTTATTTTTTATATAAACCTATAAACCACGAAGTGACTAAATACTAAAATGACTAAACTCCTAAACTCCGAAGTCCATAAATACTTAAAACATTAAATTAGTATAGTCTAAATAATAAATCATAAATCTCAGTTTTATTAGTATTTATTATAATTTTAAATATTCATTTTAATTATTTATCAGTTTATTTTTATAGAAATATTAATTACAAAATAAATTATTAGTGCGACATATATAATTTAAATAATTTATTTTTCATCAAAAAAATGCTCATAAAATGAGGCAAGATTTTAAAAATAAAAAATTATTATTTAATAATATATCTTATTTTGATTTTGAATCATTTTATATTTTACAATTATATTTTAATTTATATCATTCTTATTTATACTAGTTTATTAATTTATTTATTGATCATTATTATAAAATCTATTAATAAAATTATTTATATTGAGTTTACATTATATATAATTATTAAGATTATTATAACTAAATATTATATTCACATTAAAAAAATTAAATATTATTATATTTTCAAAGGTTACAACCTTCAAAAATTAAAAAAATCAAAAAACTAAATTTTTTATTTTTTCTCTCTTTAAAAAAATCTATAAATCACTAAAGGTCTAAACACTTAAATCACTAAACTCCTTGACCCAAAAACATCTAAATACTTAAATCATTAAATCGGTATAACCTGAATAATAAATAATAAATCTCAATTTTTTTTGTATTCATTATAATTTTAAATAATTATTTTAATTATTTATTAGTTTATTATTATAGAATTATAAATTACAAAATAAATTTTGAGTAAGTCAAATTAATTTAAATAATTTATTTATAATAAAAAAATATAAAGTTATAAAAAAAGCAAAACATTAAAAAAATTATTATTAAGTAATATATTTTACTTTGATTTTGAATAAATTTAGATTTTACAAATATATTTTAAATAATATCTATCTTATTAATAATAGTTTATTAAATTTTTTTGATCATTATTATAATATCTAGAAATGTAATTATTTATATTGAATTTAAATGACTTATAATTATTAAGATTATTAGAACTAAATATTATATTTATATTTGAAAAAAATTTAAAAATTATTATATTTCAAAGGTTATAACCTTCAAAAATTAAAAAAATAATAAAAATAATTTTTTTGTTATTTCATTGTTTAAATAAAACTTATAAACCACTAAATGACTAAACACTCAAACCTCTAAACTTTTAAACACAAAAGTACCTAAATACTTAAACCTTTAGACTTGTAAACCTTAAATATAATTTAAATAATTTATTAAAATATTAATTACAAAATAAATTATGAGTGAAACAAATATAATTTAAATAATTTATTTTTCATCAAAAAATTATAAGCTTATAAAAAGAAGCAAAAAATAAAAAAAAAATTATTATTTAGAATAAATTTTACTTGGATTTTGAATATTTTTAGGTTTTGCAATTATATTTTAATTTATATATATCATATTAATAATAGCATATTAATTTAATTTTTGATAATTGATATCATATCTATCAATAAAATTGTTTATATTTAGTTTATATTATATATAATTATTATGATTATTATACTAAATATTGTATTCACATTTTTAAAAAATTTTAAAATTATTATATTTTCAAAGGTTATAACCTTTGAAAATGTGAAAATATATCAAAAATAATTTTTTTGTTATTTCATTGTTTAAATAAAACCTATATACCACTAAATGCCTAAAAACATAAATTGCTAAAGTCATAAACGAAAAAAACTCTAATTACTTAAAATATTAAAATGGTACACATTAATAATAATTCATAAATCTCATTTTAATTTTTATTCAGTATAATTTTAAATTTTTATTTTAATTATTTATCAGTTTCTTTTTATAGAAATATTAATTACAAAATAAATTATTAGTGAGATGGATCTAGTTTAAATTAAACCGGTATCCCTAAATAATAAATAATAAATAATAAATCTCATTTTTTTATTATAATTATAAATATTCATTTTAATTAATTATTTGTTTATTTATATATAAATATTAATTACAAAATAAATTATAAGATAGACAAATATAATTTATATAAATTATTTTTCATCAAAAAAATATAGATAAACTTATTAAAAG
The DNA here is from genome assembly GCA_029783825.1 of Sapria himalayana. Classification (NCBI taxonomy): domain Eukaryota; kingdom Viridiplantae; phylum Streptophyta; class Magnoliopsida; order Malpighiales; family Rafflesiaceae; genus Sapria; species Sapria himalayana. Next base: position 13,146 of record JAREIK010001780.1, read on the forward strand.
AAAAAAAATTCAAAAACAAAAAATTATTATATAGTAATATATTTTTCTTTGCTTCTGAATCATTTTAAGTTTTGTAATTATATTTTAATTAATACCTATCATATTATTAATGGATTATTAATTTATTTTTTGATTATTACTAGAATATTTATCAATAAAATTATTTATATTGAATTTATATAATATATAAATATAATGATTAGTATAACTAAATATTGTATTCACATTTGAAAAAAAATTAAAAATTATTATATTTTCAAATGTATATCCTTTGAAAATATCAAAAAATAATAAAAATAATTTTTTTTATTTTATTTATAAAATCAAACCTATAAACCACTAAATGCTAGGGGTGCTCATTGGACGGAACTGGATGGGGATTACAAATCTCCAATCCTTCCCATAGTTCGCAGATTTTTTTTTGAAGATCCACACCTGTCCCATAGGTTGAAAATATCAGGATGGGACTGGACGGAGATCGGCGATTTTGGGTAGGAGAAAATGGTTCCGGGATGGAATGGAGTTCAGACATTTTTTTCAATTTATTTTCTTCAAACCGGCCAAGTTAGTTCATGTCGAAACCTTTTGTTGTATCATTTATCATTCCTTAGTTATGTATCTTTCAAACTCAAATTAGGCCAATTTTGTTTTGTCAAATAGGCTCAATACCGCAAACGAGTTCCATTACCATGTCAAAAGCTTTGATGTGCAGAAAAGGATAGAAATGTTAAAAAGAACGGGACCGAGTTGTGTGCTTAAATTGGTTCTTTGTTTTTTCACAACTTGGCTTTGTTCAGCCGAGTGAAAGTTAAGCATAATAGCAATACTACATTTTTTAAACAATTACTTAAAATATTAGGGAATGGCTAAAGATGACCACAAACATTGGTAGCAGCAATTACTACTTAAGTAATTGCTAAAATTAGGCAGCTTAATTTAACAAAAAAAATACAACTAATAACAACCATGATAATAATCAGTTTAAAGGTCCGTCCTAGAACAACAATGAAAATCCAAACCCATTTAATTATCTCTTCTACAACTCCTCCCTTTTCTTCCTCCACTATAGAATGACAACCAAAGATGAAAACATGTTAATCATGTAGACATTAATTTCTAAGATGAAAGAGTAATAAAAAAACAAAATATTACCTTATAAAATTTAATACACCCATTCCAAATTTAGTTGGCCAACTATAGTTGGAAGAATATTTGGATCTTGTGACACCTCTGAAAATTGTAATTGAACCATATTTTTATTAAATTGAATGAATAAAATAAGTAAAAGTGAAATTAAAATTTACAAGATTTGTATACTAACCTGATTCATTATCATCAAGGTCTTGAACTAATTCTTCAATTTCAATAGGTTTGTTTGAGCTTCTCAACAAATCTTGTAGACATATGAGAACTTCAGCTGTAATAGGTGTTAAACAACTCCTAAATTTATCAAAAGTTCTCCCCCCAGTGCTAAATGTAGATTCGTAGGCAACAGTAGATGCTTGGATAGCAAATAGATCCCTTGCTACATTTGCCAAAGAAGGATACCTAACCTCATTTACCTTCCACCAGTTTAGAAGATCAAAATCAATTTTATTTTTTTCAAGTTTCTCCTCCAAGTACCTATCCAACTCTTCCAAAGCTACAACTTCTTGTTCTTTCTCCTATTCAACAAAGAAAATCATCAACATAAGTATCACTATCCAACACTACCGCTACAAAAGGCATAATATTTGTTGACTGAAGAGAACCCCATTATTTGTTGATTTTATGCCTCATTTTCATACCCATTTCAGACACCATTGTATATCTACTATATTCACAAAGCTCAATTTTTTTTAAAAAATTCGAATAATCTAAGGAAAATAAACACTAGAGGTAGAATATTATGAGCTAGAAAATTTTCAAGTTACCTCATAAAAAGTTTTCAATAAACGAGCCAAAATTTTGGCGTTTGTTTAGTCTCTCTTAGTTGGAACGTTTGAACCAAACTCCTTCAAAAACCTTTTGTCTTTGTCCTACAATTTATCAAATTCTTTTTGATATTTTATATCAGTTTGTAGCATCAAATAAGTTGAATTCCATCTTTTAGGACAATCTAATTACAATGAAGATTCATATGTCAAGTTTGCTTCTTCAACACATAACTTAAACATATCTAATCTCTTTTAGGACTGCTCCTCACATATTTCACCACACCTATAATTTTTTGAATAGCACCCTCAACTACTGCAATGCCATCTCTGACAATTAAGTTTAGGATATCAGCACAATATCTCATATGAAAATGCTCGCCTTTCAAAGGTACAACACTTTTCTTCACAAGCCTTTTTTTCAATTGTTCAACTGCAACATCATTATTTGATGCATTGTCAACAGTAATGCACACCAACTTTCTCAAACCCCATTCATTCATGCAAAACTCAATAGCATTTGTAATATAATCTCCAGAATGAATTTTAATTACACGAAAATTTAAAAGCCTTTTATCCATATTCTATTGCGAATCAATGGAATGAACAGTTAAACATATATAACACAAATTTTGAATGCTAGTCCAAGTGTCGGTAGTCAATAAAACTCTACAACAATGAGATGATATGCTATCAAATAATTTCTTCTTTTCCTTCACAAACAAAGAAAAACAATCCCTCAATATAGAGTGCATAAATGGAATTTTAAATTGAGGCACACTAACTTCACAAAACTCCTTAAACTCATCCCTCTCAACAAAACAAAATGGCAATTCATCTTTTATGATAATTTTCACCAAAGCCTCCCTAACTAGTTGTTGATCAAATTGCCAACAAGTTAATTTGTTATCCTCTAAACTAGTACATTTTGTGAAACTCAACAAAGATTGTGACTTGGCTTTACCTTTGTGCGCTGCACTACCAGTTATTAATTCTTTCCTACATCTTAAACCCGAAGTACCTTGATCAATTTTTTCCAAGTATTCTTTCCTACACAATATGCAAGCTGCCCTACCAGTTTCATTTCCCTCTGAATCAACTAATATCTCATAAGTATCCCAAAATGTAGACTTATACTTTTTATGAGCTTGAGGTTCAGATGTACCTTGACTTTCTTTTACAATTGGAATTGAAGAACCTGCCGTAACAATAGGAGGGTTCGTGAAAGGATGATGATTGGATTTACCAATACTTTAATCATTTGAGATGTGATCATCTTCAATTTATTGTATTTTTCGTTTACCGCTGGATTGTGCCATTTACATTACCATTAATTAATATGATATGTTAAGCATAAATACATATAAATATTTCAAACAAACAAGCTCTACAAAACTAATTGTAATACATTCATCCCACTCATTCGGCCCAACCACAACACCACAACCAATACTTAACAAAACTGACTAATACACATAATAATAAGAATTAATCACTCAATTCTCGTCAGAAAAACAAACCAAAAGGCTAGCGGCATCAGAGACACGGTGGAGGCAACTAGAAGTGCGAAGGGCAAGGGCTGGACCTAACTGAACACAGCTGGAATTGCATGAGGTGGCCTAGAACTCATCGGAACAGCAATAGGTGCATCGTAATTGGATGGGCAATAGCGGAATTGGTGGAATCTTCATGTTATATATATATATATATATATATATATATATATATATATATATATATATATATATTCCTGGTTCTAGTATAGGTTTTTTACGACGTGTCGGTTCTCGGGATGGATATTGCTTAAGATCCGGAACTATCCCAAAAGAAAAAATACGTAACAGAACGGTACGTAAAAAGTCAAAGTCAACGGATTTTTCTTAGTCCTGATTCTTTCGGGACAAGACTTCAGGTCAGGTCGAGAATCTCTTAGTCCCATGAGTAGCCCTACTAAATGCATATAAAGCTAAATCAGTAAACTCCTAAACCCCGTAATGCCTAAATACATAAACCATTAAACCGCTAAATACTACTTAATAATTAATAAATCTATTTTTATTACTATTTATTATATTTTTAAATATTCATCTTAATTATTTATTAGTGTATTTATTTAAAAATATTTATTACAAAATAAATTATGAGTGGTACAAATATAATTTAAATAATATATTATTTATCTAATAAAAAGTTAAGCTTATAGAAGAAGTATAAATTTAAAAATTAAAAATTATTATCAAGTAATATAAGTTACTTTAATTTTGAATCAATTTGGGTTTTGTAAATATTTTTTAATTAATATCTATCTTAATATTAATAGTTTATAAATTTAATTTTTGATCATTATTATAATATCTCTCAATAAAATTATTTATATTAAATTTATATGATATATAATTATTAATATTTTATAACAAAATATTGTATTAAAATTTCAAAAAATTTTAAATATTATTATATTTTCAAATGTTATAACCTATGAAAATTATAAAAAATAATAGAAATTTATTCTGTTATTTTATTTTTTTAAATAAAACCTATAAACCACTAAAAGCCTAAAAACATAAATCGCTAAACTTTTAACGACAAAACCTCTAAATACTTAACTCATTAAACTTGTATATATTAATAATAAATCATAAATCTCATTTTAATTTTTATTCAGTATAATTTTAAATTTTTATTTTAATTATTTATCAATTTATTTTATAAAAATATTAATTACAAAATAAATTATTAGTGAGACAAATATAATTTAAATTAAACTGGTAACCCTAAAGAAAAAATAAAAAATCCCATTTTTTTTCATTATAATTTTAAATATTCATTTTAATTAATTAATTGTTTATTTATATATAAATATTAATTACAAAATAAATTGAGTTAAACAAATATAATTTATATAAATTATTTTTCATCAAAAAATTATTGATAAACTTTTTAAAAGAAAAAAAAATTTCAAAACAAAAAATTATTATATAGTAATATATTTTGCTTTTCTTCTTAATCATTTAGGTTTTGTAATTATATTTTAATTGATATCTATCTTATTAATAATAGATTATTAATCTATTATTTGATCATTATTAGAATATTTATCAATAAAATTGATTATATTGAATTTATATGATATATAAATATAATGATTATTATAACTAAATATTACATTCACTTTTAAAAAAAATTTAAAAATTATTATATTTTCAAAGGTTATAACCTTTGAAAATATTAAAAAATAATAAAAATAAATTTTTTATTATTTTATTTTTTCAATAAAACCTATAAACCACTAAATGCATACACAGTTAAATCAGTAAACTCCTAAACCTCATAATGCCACTAAATGCCTATAAATATTACTATATACTACTTAATAATTAATAAATCTAATTTTTATTTCAATTTATTATAATTTTAAATATTCATTTTAATTATTTATTAGTTTATTTTTATAAAATATTTATTACAAATTAAATTATGAGTGCGACATAAATATTTTAATTAATTTATTTTTAATAAAATAAATATATGTTTATAAAAGAAGTAAAATTTTAAAAATTAAAAATTATTATCCAGTAATATATTTTACTTTAATTTTAAATCAATTTGGGTTTTGTAAATATTTTTTAATTAATATCTATGTTTTTATCAATAGTTTATTAATTTAATTTTTGATCATTTTTATATTATCTATCAAAAAAATTGTTTATATAGAATTTATATGATATATAATTAATAATATTATTATAACTAAATATTGTATTCATATTTCATAATATTTCCAAATATTACTATATTTTCAAAGGTTATAATCTATTTAAATGAGAAAAAATTACAAATTTTTTTTTTGTTATTTTATTGTTTAAATAAAACCTATAAGCCACTAAATGCCTAAAAACATAAATTGCTAAACTTTTAAACGACAAAACCTCTAAAGACTTAAACCATTAAACTGGTGTACATTAATTAAAAAATCATAAATCTCAATTTAATTTTTATTAAGTATAATTTTAAATTTTTATTTTAATTATTTATAAGTTTATTTTTATAGAAATATTAATTACAAAATAAATTATTAGTGAGACATATCTAATTTAAAAAATTTATTTTTCAGCAAAAAAAAAATATATATCCTCATAAAAAGAGGCAAAATTTTAAAAACAAAAATTTATTATTTAGTAATATATTTTATTTTTATTTCGAATCATTTTAGATTTTGCAATTATAATTTAATTTATATCATTCTTATTAATAATAGTTTATTAATTTTTATTCTCATTATTATAATATCTATTAATAAAATTATTTATATTGAGTTTACATTATATATAATTATTAAGATTATTATTACTGAATATTATATTCACATATAAAAAATTAAAAATTATTATATTTTCATAGGTAATAACCTTCAAAAATTAAAAAAAAGATCAAAAAATTAAATTTTTTATTTTTTCATTCTTTAAATCAATGTTATAAATCACTTACGGCCTAAACACATAAAACACTAAATCCCAAAATGCCTAAATACTTAAACCATTAAACTAGTATATCCTAAATAATAAATAATAAATCTCTATTTTATATGTATTCATTATAATTTTAAAAATTCATTTTGTTTATTTATTAGTTTATTTTTATAGAATTATAAATTATAAATAAATTATGAGGAAGACAAATATAATCTAAATAATTTTTTTTAATAAAAAAAATATAAACTTATAAAAAGAAGCAAAACATCAAATCAAAGAAAGTATTATTTTGTAATATATTTTACATTGATTTTTAATAAATTTATGTTTTGCAAATATATTTAAAATAATATCTATCTTATTAATAATAGTTTATTAATTTATTTCTTGATCATTAATATAATATATTTCAATATAATTGTTTATATTGAATTTACATGATATATAATTATTAAGATTATTATAACTAAATATAGTATTCACATATACAAAAAAATTAAAAATAGTTATATTTTCAAAGGATATAACCCTCAAAAATGATAAAAAATAACAAAAATAAATTTTTTGTTATATCAATGTTTAAATAAAACTTATAATCCATTTAATGTCTAAACACATAAATCTCTAAACTCCTAAACCCCGAAGCCCCTAAATACTTAAACCTTTAAACTCGAAAACCTTAAATATAATTTAAATAATATATTGTAATATTAATTACAAAATAAATTATGAGTGATACAAATATAATTTAAATAATTTATTTTTCAACAAAAAAATTTATAAGCTTATAAAAAGAGGCAAAAATTAAAAAACAAAAATTTTTATTTAATAATAAATTTTACATTCTTTTTGAATCATTTTAGGTTTTTTAATTATATATTAATTTATATCTATCATATTAATAATAGCATATTAATTTATTTTTTGATAATTGATATCATATCTATTAATAAATTGTTTTTATTTAGTTTATATTATATATAATTATAATGATTATTATTACTAAATAATGTATTCACATTTTTAAAAAAATTTAAAATTATTATATTTTCAAAGGTTATAACCTTTGAAAATGTGAAAAAATATAAATAATATATTTTTTGTTATTTCAATGCTTATATAAAACCTATAAACCACTAAATGCCTAAAAACATAAATCGCTAAACTCCTAAATGGAAAAACCTCTAAAACTTAAACCTTTAAACTGGTAAACATTAATAATAATTCATAAATCTCATTTTATTTTTATTCAGTATAATTTTAAATTTTTATTTTAATTATTTATCAGTTTATTTTTATAGAAATATTAATTACAAAATAAATTATAAGTGAGACTGATCTAATTTAAATTAAAACAGTATCCGTAAATAATAAATAAAAAATTTTATTTTTATTCATTATAATTTTAAACATTCATTTTAATTATTTATTTGTTTTTTTATATATAAATATTAATTACAAAATAAATTGTGTAGACAAAAATAATTTATATAAATTATTTTTCATCAAAAAATTATAGATAAACTTTCTAAAAGAAAAAAAATTTTCAAAAAAAAATTATTATATAATAATATATTTTTCTTTGCTTTTGAATCATTTTAGGTTTTGTAATTATATTTTAATTGATATCTACCTTATTAATAATAGATTATTAATTTATTTTTTGATCATTATTAGAATATTTATCAATAAAATTATTTATATAGAATTTACATGATATATAATTATTAAAATTATTATAACTAAATATTATATTTACATTTGAAATTAATTTAAAAATTATTATATTTTTAAAGGTTATCATATTTTAAAATTAGATAAAATCACAAAAATAAATTTTTTGTTAGTTTATTGTTTATATAAAACCTATCAACTACTAAATGCCAAAATGCATAAATCATTAAATCCAAAATCCCAAAACCCCAAAACCCTTAAATACTTAAACATTTAAACCATCTTTAAAGGTTTAAGTATTTATAAATAATATATAAATATCTATCAATAAATAATAGTTTATTAATTTAATTTTTGATCATTATTATATTTATCTTTATATTTAGTTTATTAATATCTTTCAATAAAATTGTTTATTTTTAATTTACATGATATATAATTATAAAGTTTATTATAACTAAATATTGTATTCATATATGAAAAAAAATTTAAAAATTATTATATTTATAAAGGTTATAACATTCAAAATTGATAAAAAATTTGAAAATTAATTTTTTTATTATTTCATTATTTAAATAAAACATATAAACTACTAAATCCCTAAACACTTAAATCACTAAACTTCTAAACTCCTAAATACTTAAACTATTAAACCAATATACCCTAAATAATTAATAATAAATCTCATTTTTATTTGTATTCATTATAATTTCAATATTCATTTTAATTATTTATTTGTTTATTTTTAAAATAAATATTAATAGCAAAATAAAATTATGAATGATACAAATATAATGTAAATAATTTATCTTCATCAAAAAAATTTATAAGCTTATAAAAAGAATCAAAAATTTAAAAATAAAAAATTATTATTTAGTAATATATTTTACTTTGATTTTGAATCATTTTAGGTTTTGCAAATATATTTTAATTAATATCTATATTATTAATAATTGTTTATTAATCTATTTTATCATCAGTATTATAATATCGATCAATAAAATTATTTATATTGAATTTCCATGATATTTAATTTTTTGATTATTATAATTAAATATGGTATTAACATTTGATAAAAATTAAAAATTATAATATTTTCAATGGTTATATCCTTGAAAATGAGAAAAAATCATAAAAATAATTTTTTTATTATTTAAATAAAACTATAAACCACAAAATACCTTAATACTTAAATTACTAAATTCCTAAACCCTGATACTGTTGCACCACACACACATAACGACAGACCACAGTACACACGCGCACACATTCTTGTCCATTTTGTTGTAGCATTTAGAGGAGCCAGCAAGTCCTGGAAGAAGCCAGAAGTATGGGCCACAAGCTTGTAGAGGGCCCCGCTAGCAAGCCGGGATGATAACATTCAGACAACTGACGAGACCGAGCAAAGTGGTCGGGAGTAAACCTAAGAGTATCTAGGAGTGGGTCCCACTAGCACTATCAGGCAGCATAGAGGGACACCCAACCATCGCCCAACTTGAGTAGCGGGTAATCCATGATTAATTGGAGAGCCGGAAAAATCCTAAGCATCACCAAGCAGGGCCAGTAAGCAATGGAGTCCAGACCAGCCACACGGGAGCAAAAGATTCAAACTTGTAGTTTATGTTTGTTGTCTTATTTTTATTTTGGACTTTGTATGCACCATGTACATGTAGAGACGGATCATGACATACTCACACACACAATTTTGTTTGTTCTCTATGTAGCATGCAATTTAGGGTAACTGGACCCATGAGTATCTCTAAGTGGGGCCCACTAATGCATTTTGTAAATACACATTAGGTGATGCTACACTCCCGGGAGCAGAAGACCCATCTTTATAGCATTTTGTAATTTTACTTGTATTCTAGCTTGGTTGTATGCGTAGATAATTAGACTATGAGATGGACCTCATCACACATGCACACCGTTGTATGCATATTATTTGATATTTTGTCGGTGCAACATACAGCCACTTCTTGGAGCTCGAGGAGGAAGCATTCTAACCCAAGAGATACTCTTTTGAGGGTGATTGGAGCAAAATAATGAGGAATTCAGAGGTGAGAATGAATTGACAAAGTGTCGTAGATATGGACTTTTGGATTTATGGGTATACAGTTTTACATGTATTTCATTGCATAGCAATGACATAGGCAAACCCTTGATGCTGCATGTCACACACATGCACAATCTTATATTTTAATAGTTTTAATATGGTGAATCATTCAGGTTCCTCCAAAACACTTGGACAAATCCGAATGGAAAGGACGCAGTGCACATAATGACTCAATGCCAACTCTGAAGTCCGGGAATGCCAGGTGATTTTAGTTCTATTCGTACTTTTGGAATTATTAGGAATTATGTTTTTTATGTATTTTATCCATAGAATCATTAAAGTGCATAATTTTTGGTGGGCTGGCCTAATTTAGTTAGCTTTTTAGTCTCTTGTAAGTTGTGTGCCTAAATGATTAATAAAGTGTGTATTTTCCTAAAAAAACAAAAAAAACCAAAAAACACTAAACTTTAAATCCTAAACCTTAAACAATATACTATAACCCTAATCCATAAACCCTAACTCCTAAATCTCATGTTTTGCACTTTTATAATCAAATGACTAAGTGTTAAATTTAAATTGAAATTTACAACTTTTAGGAATGTCACAGATTTATCTTTTTGTATATGTAACACAAAGCCATGACTCAAGGGGTGAGTTATTGATTCAGTCTATTTCTTGCTTTAGATTATTGTAACATTAGCAATGCTCATGATTGTATATTTTTTCTCTAGAACACAAAAACATATTGATGAGAATATGCCATAACTTGTGTCTCTCTGTTGAACATATTGATATGGCACTAAGAATGATCATGAATATATATTTAATCACTATAATATTGGGTCACAGTATTTGATATGACCATTACTTGTGCATTTTATCTTTATATTGCAATGTTATTGCACTAGGAATGATTGTAAATTTGGACATTCCTCAAGAGCAAAAGTCATGACCCTAGAAATAGTAAAAGCTCGAGTACTACTCTTTATAACTTCTATAGCTAAAATACTTGGGATTGGAAATATCACTTTGCCTTTTTCATTTGATTTGTTACCTCAAGTGGCAATATGCAAAACTAATATTTTGCGCAATGATTAAAACCTTTTATACATTTGAATATGATACATTTACGCCTTTTTGTGTATTGTGAGCTTGTATACATAACTCATTTAATTTAAAAAGAAAGAAATGATACTTTTCATATCCATGAGGATATAAAAAAAGGCTTAGACATGCCAATAAAATAAATTTTTTGATTCTTGATTAAAAGAGATCCCATACCTCTTGTCCTGCTCAAACCACCCTAGGGCTAGTTTGTTCTAATAGGCTACAAGGTGGTTATTTTTTTAGAGGTGAACTATGTTTTAAAAAATTTTCTTTGAGTGTGTGAAAGAGATATATTTTAGAATAAATTACAATAATCAATATAAATTGCATCCTCAACAACTAGCTATTTCAACACATAGGGGTGCAACTATGGTTTAGTCTGTTAGCATACATGAGTCAAATTACCTTTGATAGCCCATTGATTCAACATCAAATATGATGAAACATAATAGAGATAAAGTAAAAGCACCTATTATTTTGGTTAGAGCTTTAGCAATGATTCTAGAGTTGAAAGAGGAACAAAATAAATTATTTTAATTATTTAGTTTAATTTTTATTTTTATTTTAATTATTTATTAGTTTATTTTTATAAAAATATTAATTATAAAATAAATTATTAGTGAGACAGATCTAATTTAAATAAAACCGCTATATCCTATATAATAAAGAATAAATCTCTTTTTTTTTTAATTTTAAATATTTAAATTTAATTATTTATTTGTTTATTTTTATATAAATATTAATTACAAAATAAATTATGAGTTACACAAATATAATTTATATAAATTTTTTTTAATCAAAATAATATAGATAAACTTTTTTTAAAAAATAAATTTCAAAACAAAAAATTATTATATAGTAATATATATTTGGTTTGCTTCCAAATCATTTTAGGTTTTGTAATTATATTATAATTGATATCTATCTTATTAATATTATATTATTAATTAATTTTTTGATCATTTTTTGAATATTTATCAATAAAATAGTTTATATTGAATTTATATGATATATAAATATATTGATTATTATAACTAAATATTGATTTCACTTTTTAAAAAAATTTAAAAATTATTATATTTTCAAAGGTTATAACCTTAAAAATTAAGAAAAAATAATAAAAATAAATTTTTTTGTTATTTCATTTTTTAAATAAAACCTATAGATCATTAAATGCTTACATACTTAAATCAGTAAGTTCATAAATCCCGAAACCCCTAAATACATAAACCTTTTAACAGCTATATACTACTTAATAAATAATAAATCTCATTTTTATTTCTATTAATTATAATTTTAAATATTCATTTTAAATATTTATCATTTAATTTTTTAGAAAAATTAATTACAAATAAATTGAGAGTGAGAAAAATATTATTTAAATAATTTATTTTAATAAAAAAAATATAAGCTTATAAAAAGAATGAAAATTTTAAAAATTAAAAATTATTATTTAGTAATATATTTTGATTTGATTTTGAATCATTTTTTGTTATGTAAATATATTTTAATTAATATTAATATTATTAATAATAGTTTATTACTTTAATTTTTGATCATTATTATAATATCTATCATTAAAATTATTTATATTGAATTTATATGATATAAAATTATTAAGATTAATATAATTATGCATGGTATTTACATTTCGAAAAAATTTAAAAATTATTTTATTTTCTAAGGTTATAACCTTTTAAAATCAGAAAAAATAAAAAATAGAATTTTAAATTTTTATTCTATAAATAAAACCTATAAACCACTAAATAATCAAACCATTAAACCGGTATACTATATATAATAAATCATAAAACTCATTTTAATTTGTATTCATCATAGTTTTAAATATTCATTTTAATTATTTATTTGTTTATTTTTTATAGAAATATCAATCACCAAATAAATTAATAGTGATACAAATATAATTTAAATAATTTATTTTTCATCAAAAAATATATAAGCTTATAAATGGATACAAAAATTTAAAAATTTAAAATTAATATTAAGTAAAATATTTAACTTTGATTTTGAATAATTTTAGGTTTTGTAAATATATTTTAAACAATATTTATCTTATTAATTATTGTTTATTAATCTTTTTGTATGATCATTATTATATTATATATCAATATAATAATTTATATTGAATTTATATGATTTTTAATTATTATGATTATTAACTTCATATTGTATTCACTTTTCAAAAAAAGCTTAAAATTTATTATATTTTCAAAGGTTAACATTCAAAAAAGAGAAAAAATAACAAAAAATACTTTTTTTTATTTTTTAAATAAATCCTACAAACAACTAAATGACTAAGTACTAAAATGACTAAACTCCTAATCCCCGAAGCTCATAAATACTCAAAACATTAAATTTGTATAGTCTAAATAATAAATCACAATTCTAATTTTTATTATTATTCATTATAATTTTAAATATTCATTTTAATTATTTATATGTTTATTTTTATAGAAATATTAATTACAAAATAAATTATTAGTAAGACAGATATAATTTAAATAATTTATTTTTCATCAAAAAATATATATATGCTTATAAAAAAGTCAAAATTTTAAAAATAAAATTTATTTTTATTAATATATCTTATTTTGATTCTGAATCATTTTAGATTTTACAATTATATTTTAATTTATATCATTCTTATTAATACTAGTTTATTAATTAATTATTTGATCATTATTATAATATATATTAATAAAATTATTTATATTTAGTTTACATTATATAAAATTATTAAGATTATTATAACTAAATATTATATTCACATTTCAAAAAAATTAAAAATTATTATATTTTCAAAGGTTATAACCTTCAATAATTAAAAAAAATTCAAAAAACTAAATTTTATGTTTTTTCTTTCTTTAAATAAAAATTATAAATCACTAAAGGTCTAAACAATCTAATCACTAAACTCCAAAACAACAAAACACCTAAATACTTAAACCATTAAACCATTATATCATAAATAATAAATAATAAATCTCAATTTTATTTGTATTCATTATAATTTTAAATATTTATTTTAATTATTTATTAGTTTATTATTATAGAATCATAAATTACAAAATAAATTATGAGTAAGACAAATATAATTTAAATAATTTATTTTTAAAAACAAAAATATATACTTATAAAAAAAGAAAAACAATAAAAAAAATATTATTTAGTAATATATTTTACTTTGATTTTGAATAAATTTAGATTTTGAAAATATATTTTAAATAATATCTATCTTATTAATAATAGTTTATTAAATTTTTTTTGATCATTATTATAATATCTAGTAATGTAATTATTTATATTGAATTTAAATGACCTATAATTATTAAGATTATTATAACTTAATATTATATTTACATTTGAAAAAAATTTAAAAATTATTATATTTTTAAATGTTATAACCTTTGAAAATGTGAAAAATATCAAAATTAATTTTTTTGTTATTTTATTGTTTAAATAAAACCTATAAACTACTAAATGCCTAAAAACATAAATCATTAAACTTCTAAACGACAAAACCTCTAAATACATAAACCATTAAACTGGTATATATTAATAATAAGTTATAAATCTCATTTTAATTTTTATTCAGTATAATTTTTTATTTTTATTTTAATTTTTATTCAGTATAATTTTAAATTTTGATTTTAATTATTTAGCAGTTAACTTTTTTAGAAATATTAATTAAAAAATAAATTATTACTAAGACAGATATACTTTAAATTAAACTGGTATACCCTAAATAATAAAGAATAAATATCATTTTTTTATTATAATTTTAAATATTCATTTTAATATTTATTTGTTTATTTTTATATAAATATTAATTGCAAAATAAATTATGAGTTAGACAAATATAATTTATATAAATTATTTTTCATAAAAAAATATAGATAATCTTTTAAAAAGAAAAAAAAAATTTCAAAATGAAAAATTATTATATAGTAATATATTTTGCTTTGCTTCTCAATCATTTTTAGTTTTGTAATTATATTTTAATTGATATCTATCTTATTATTAATAGATTATTATTATTTTTTGATAATTATTAGAATATCTCTTAATAAAATAATTTATATTGAATATATATGAAATATAAATATAATGATTATTATAACTAAATATTGAATTTACATTTTAAAAAAAATTAAAAATTATCTTATTTTCAAAGGTTATAACCTTTGAAAATATTTAAAAATAATAAAAATAAATTTTTTGTTATTTTATTTTTTAAATAAAACCTATAAACCACTAAATGCATACATAATTAAATCAGTAATAAATATTTTTAAATATTTATATTAGAATACTTGAATTTTCAAGCTTTAGTATAGCATCATTATGCATATCACTCTTCTCTTAGATGCACATATATTTATTTGAATGTTTGAAAGAATAGCAGAACTCAACAATTATTTCACTAATTATGAATATTCTTGATTATATGAGTATTCTAATTTGAGTTGGATATAAGTTTTAAGCCAAAGATTAATAATTTTTATAATTTTTAAAATAAAATATTTAAATATTATCTCTTGATAAAATAAAAATTTATTATATTTTAACAAAAACAATGTCAACTTGACAATTCAAGTAGCACAACCTGAGTTGTTATTCACTTGCAAACTAGGCAACAATTATCTAGGTTGAGTATTTTCGGCCTAGTAAATCAATGTGAGCAACCAAACTCTCTGAGATATTATTTTTTCCAAACTTAATTGCTAATTAAACTAATAAATATTTTGGCATAACCCAAAATATCATCTCTAACACAAACATAATAAAAAGTCAAAACTTTGATCACTTGTAAACTCTTTTGAATCATAAACTATAAAATATATGATTTTCTTTGAATTAAATTGTGAATTTATAAGATATATAATTATTAATATTATTATAACTAAATATTGTATTCACATTTCAAAAAATTGTAAATATTATTATATTTTCAAAGGTTATAACCTATGAAAATGATAATAAATTATTGAAATTTTTTTTGTTATTTTATTTTTTTGTATAGAACCTATAAACCACTAAAAGCCTAAAAACATAAATTGGTAAACTCCTAACGATAAAACCTCAAAATACCTAACCATTAAACTGGTATACATTAATAAAAAATCTTAAATCTCATTTTAATTTTATTTAGTATAATTTTAAATTTTTATTTTAATTATTTATCAATTTATTTTATAGAAATCTTAATTATAAAATAAATTATTAGCGAGATAGATCTAATTTAAATTAAACACGTATCCCTAAATAATAAATAATAAATCTCATTTTCTTTTATTATAATTTTAAAATATTCATTTTAATTATTTATTTGTTTATTTATATATAAGATTAATACAAAATCAATTGAGTTAGACAAATATAATTTATATAAAATGTTTTTTCATCAAAAAATTATAGATAAAACTTTTTGAAAGAAAAAAAAAAATTTAAAACAAAAAAATTATTGTATAGTAATATATTTTGCTTTGCTTCTGAATCATTTTATGTTTTGTAATTATATTTAAATTGATATCTATCTTATTA